>VHKM01001158.1:0-118157 GCA_007210695.1 Neogobius melanostomus
AGCAGAGAGAGTGAGAACTGCAACAAAAGTTTAGAGGCCAATTTTCTCTGCTTAGGAAAGTCCTGAAGGTTAGTCAAATTGTGACACATTTTTGGAAAACTTTTAATAATCTGTGAATAACACAAAATGCCCAAAAAGCGACAGATGGCCCCTACTTTCATGATCAGTCACATAAGCATTTTTTTTTTTTTTTTTGCTGTGGTAATTCAATATGTATTGAAATGTTTAGTATTAGAAACTAGAACTAGGGTTAGGTTAACCGACCAAATGACTCACATTGTGTTTAGTTAGAAGTTGAACGGAGCCGAGACACCAGCAGATGCAAGCGGGCCCCAAATCTGTCCCCACAGACAGCAATCACAGAGCGGCCACATCTGTCCCACAGCCGCATCCAGAGCGGGCCACATCTGTCGCCCAGCATGCATCAGAGCGGCCACAATCTGTCCCATAAAAAAGCAGCATCAGAGGCGGGCACATCTGTCCCACAGCAGCAATCAGAGCGGGCAAATCTGTCCCACAGCAGCATCAGAGGGCCCTGGGAAACACAACAGTAAACACATTAAGCGTGCCAGCGATCTTGTGAAAGAAAACACTGAGATGTGAACGCGGGGAGCTCCATCTCAAATATACGACTTTCATTGTGTCTACCTTTAATGAAGTCCAGATACTGTGATGGGCTTGAATGGACTCACCTGTTAAATCGCGCAGTAGGTGGTGATGGGGCTTGAATGGACTACTTAAGTCGCAACGGTAAGGTGTGGGCTTGACACAACTCACCTTTAGGTCGCGCAGTAGGTGGCTGATGGGCTTGAACACACTCACCTTTAAGGTCGCACGGTAGGTGGTGGGCTTGAACGACACTCTACCTTTAGGTCGCACATGTAAGGTGTGATGGCCTGACACGACTCACCTTTAGTCGACAGTAGGGTGATGGTCTTTGAACGCACTCACGCTTTAGGTCCGCGCAGTTAAGGTGGTGATGGCTTGAACACACTCACCTTTAGGTCGCGCAAATAAGGTGGTGATGGGCTTGAACACACTCACCTTTTAGGTCGCGCAGTAGGTGTGTGATGGGCTTGAAACACACTCGACCTTTAGGTCGCACAATAGGTGGTGATTGGGCTTTGATACGGACCTCACCTTTAGTCGTGCAGTAGGTGGTGATGGCTTGAACACACTCACCTTTAGTCGCGCAGTAGGTGTGATGGGCTGAACAGCACTCACCTTTTTTAGGTCGCACAATGGGTGGTGGGGCTTGAACGGACTCACCTTTAGGTCGCACGGTAGGTTGGTGGGCTTGAACGGACTCACCTTTAAGTGCGCTGTAGTGGTGATGGGCTTTTAACACACTCACCTTTAGGTCGCACAATGGGTGGGTGGGCTTGAACGGACTCACCTTTAGGTCGCGTTGTAGGTGGTGATGGGCTTTTACACAGCTCACCTTTAGGTCCGCGCTGTAGGTGGTGATGGTTTTAAACACACTCACCTTAGGTCGCACAATGGGTGTGGGGCTTGAACGGACTCACCTTTAGGTCGCACGGTAAGGTGATGGGCTTTAAAACACACTCACGTTAGGTCGGCACAATGGGTGTGGGGCTTGAACTTGGTTACTCCCCTTTAGGTCGCACGGTAGGTGGTGGGCTTGAACGGATCACCTTTAGGTTCGCGCAGTAGTGGTGATTGGGCTGAACGGACCTCACCTTTAGGTCGCGCAGTAGGTGATGGCTTGAACCATCACCTTTAGGTCGCACGGTGGTGGTGGGTTCTGAACGGACTCACCTTTAGGTCGCGCAGTAGTGTGACAGGCTTGAACGGACTCACCTTTAGGTCGCGCAGTCAGGTGGTGACAGGCTTGAACGGACCTCACCTTTAGGTTAGCGCAGTAGGTGGTGATGGGCTGAACGGACTCACCTTTAAGTCGCGCAGTAGGTGTGATGGGCTTTGAACTGACTCACCTTTGGTTGTGCCGTAGGTGGTGAGGGGGTTGAACGGACTCACCTTAGGTCGCAACAGTAGGTGTGAACGGGCTGAACCACTCACCTTAGGTCGCGCAGTAGGTGGGTGACGGGCTTGAACACACCTCACCTTTAGGTCGCGCAGTAGGTGGTGACGGGCTTGAACGGACTCACCTTTAAGTCGCGCAGTAGGTAGTGACGGGCTTGAACGGACTCACCTTTAGGTCGCGCATATGGATGGGATTGACACACTCACCTTAGGTCGCGCAGTAGGGTGGCTGATGGGCCTTGAACACACAACTCACCTTTAGGTCGCACAGTAGGTGGTGCATGGGCCTTTGAACCCACTCACACTTTAGGTCGCGCAGTAGGTGGTGATTGGGCTTGAAACGGACTTACCTTTAGGTCGCGCATAGGTGGTGATGGGACTTGACACACACTCACTTTTAGGTCGCGCAGTAGGTGTGATGGGCTTTGAACACACTCACCTTTAGGTCGGCACAGTAGGTGATGGGCTTTGAACACACTCACCTTTAGGTCGCACAGTAGGTGGTGATGGGCTTGAACGGACTTCACCTTTAGGCGTGCAGTAGGTTGTGATGGGCTTGAACGACTCACCTTTAGTCTTCGCAGTAGGTGGTGATGGGCTTGAACGGACTTACCTTTAAGGGTCGCGCAGTAGGTGGTGACGGCTGAAACAACTCACTTTTAGTCGCGCAGTAGGTGGTGAGCTGAACACACTCCTTTTTAGTCGCGCAGTAAGGTGGTGATGGGCTTGAAACACACTCCCTTTAAGGTCGGCGCAGTAGGTGGTTGTCTTGAAGGCACTCAACTTTAGGTCGCGCAGTAGGTGGTTGTCCTTGAACGGAACTCACCTTTGTCACAACGCAGGAAGGTGGTATGGCTTGAAAACACACTCACCTTTTGTCACGCAGTAGTGGTGATGGCTTGAACCACACTCACCTCCAACCCACTGCAACGTTATTGTAGAGGAGCTGAGCAGCCTTTTTCAGTGGGAGACTGAGACCCCTCCGAGCAAGAAGGAGCAACTACCGCAGGTCCTTCTCCCCACTGCTGTTAGAACTGTACAGTAAATGTGCAATAATCTCTGTATACCAGCATCAACTTATTGACAACCTGCACTGGGACTGTAAACGTTGCACCTCGTTGAATAAAAATAGACTATAAAAGGTGTCTTTTTATCTAACTTCATATATCTATTTGTTATAATCGCCCCCTTATGATTTTGGCTTTTACCTTAGCAATTGAGCCGACAGAGTCCGAATTTAGCTTTAAGCGGCCCACATTGTCCAAGTCTAGGCATCAGCGTCCGAGTCTAGCATTAGCGGCAAAGTTTTCCATTAGCGGAAAACAGAGTCCGAGTCTAGATTAGCGGCCCGACATCGCAGAGTCAGCATAGCAGCCGACATCTTCGAGTCTAGCATTAGGGGCCGACATCTTCGAGTCTTAGCATTAGCGGCCGACAATCGTCCGAGTCTAGCATTAGCGGACGACATCGTCCGAGTCTAGATAGCGGCCGACATCGTCGACGTCTAAGCATTAGCGGCCAATAAGTTTTTTTGCATTAGTGGAAAACAGATCCGAGTCTAGTATTAAGCGGCCGACAACTCCGAGTCTAGCATTAGCGGCCGACATCTTCCGAGTCTAAGCATTAGCGGCCGACATCTTCCGAGTCTAGCATTAGCGGGCCGACATCGTCCGAGTCTAGCATTAGCGCCGACATCTTCCGAGTCTAGCATTAGCGGCCAATAAAGTTTTGCATTAAGGGCACAGGACAATCCGAGTCTAGCATTAGCAGCACACAGAGTCCCGAACTTAGCTTAGCGGCCAATAGTCAGCATTAGCAGCACACAGAGTCCGAGTCTAGCATTAGCGGCCAACAGAGTCCGCAACTTGCATTAGCACCAATAGTAGCATTAGCGGCTGACACAGTCCGTGTTTAGCATTAGCGGCCATAGTTTGAACATGCGGCCCAACCAACGTCCGAGCCTTTAGCATTAGCTGCGCCGACATCGTCCGAGACTAACATTAGCAGCAGCACAGAGTCCGAGTTCTAAGCATTTAGCGGCCGACCACGCCGAGTTAGCATAAGCGGCCAAACAGAGTCCGAACTTAGCATTAGCAGCCAACAGAGTCCCGAACTTAGCATTAAGCAGCCAACGAGTCCCGAACTTAGCATAGCAGCCAACAGAGTCCTGAACTTAGCATTAGCAGCCAACAGAACAGGTCCGAACTTAGCATTAGCAGCCAACAGATCCGCGAACTTAAGCAATTAGCAGCCACAGAGTCCGAACTAGCATTAGCACCACAGAAGTCAGAACTTAGTAACATTAGCAAGCCAACAGAGTCCGAACTTAGCATTAGCAACAACGAGTCCGAACTTAGCATTAGCAGCCAACAGAGTCCGAACCTTAGCATTAGCAGCCACACAGAGTCCGACTAGCATTAGCAGCCAACAGAGTCCCGAACTTAAGGCAATTAGCAGCCAACAGAGTCCGGAGTCTAGCATTAGCAGCCAACAGAGTCCGAGTCTAGCATTAGGGGGCCGACATCTTCCGAGTCCTAGCATTAGGGGCCCGACATCTTTCCAGAGTCCCTAGCATTAGCGGCCAACAGATGTCCGAACTTAGCATTAGCGGCCAAAGAGTCCGAAACTTAGCAATTAGCAGCCATTAGTCAACATTTAGCGGTCGTCACTTCGAGTGAGCATTAGCAAGATCCGACTAGCATTAGCGGCCGACCACGTCCGAGTTTAGCATAAAGCGGTCCGACGTCCGAGTTTTAGCATAAAGCGGCCCGACCACGTCGGAAGTTACCACTTGGCAGCCCAACAGAATCCGAACTTAGCATTTAGCAGCCAAAGAGTCCGAACTTGCATTAGCAGCCAATAGTCCTAAGCATAAGCAAGCACATCAGTGTCCGAGTCTAGCCAATTAGCGGCCAACAACGTCCGACTTAGCATTAGCTGCCAACAGAGTCCGAGCTTAGCATCAAAGCGGCTACAGAGTCGAACTTCAGCATAAGCGGCCAACAGAGTCCGAACTTAGCATAAGCGGCCAACAGAGTCCCGAACTTAGCATAAGCGGTCGACACTTCCCGAGTCTAGCATTTCGGCCAAATAGTCTAAGAATTAGCGGCCCGACATCGTCGAGTCTAGGCATTAGCAGCCGACATCTTCAGTCTAGCATTACGCGGCCACAGAGTCCGAACGTAGCATTAGCGGCCATTGGTCAAGCATTAAGCGGGTCGACATTTTCCGAGTCTAGCATTAGCAGCCGACACAGTCCATGTTTAGCATTAGCGGCAATAGTCCTAGCATTTATGCGCTGACAGAGTCCGAGTCTCGCATTAGCAGCACGACAGAGTCCAGTCTAGCATTAGCAGCTGATCAGGAAGTCTGAACTAGCATTAGCGCCCACTAGTCTTGCATTAGCAGCACATAGATTGGAGAGTCCTAGCATTAGCGGCCAACAATGTCCGAGCTTAAGCATTAGCGGCCGATCACGTCTGAAAGTTTTAGCCATAAGCAGCAACCAACGTCCGAAACTTAGCATAAGCGGCCGACCACGTCCGAGTTTAGCATTAGCGGCCAATAGTCTAGCATAGGCGGCTTGACACAGCCGAGTCTAGCATTAGCGGCCGGACAGAGTCCGAGTCTAGCATTAGCAGCTGACAGAGTCCGAGTCTAGCCATTTAGCAGCTGACAGAGTCTGAAACTTAGCAATTAGCGGCCACTAGTCCTTGCATTAGCAGCACATAGATTGAGAGTCTAGCATTTAGCGGCCAACAATGTCGAGCTTAGCATTAGAGCCGATCACGTCCGGTTTAGCAAAATAAGCAGCAACAACGTCACTTAGCATTAGCGGCCAATAGTCTAGCATTAGCGGCTTACACAGTCAGAGTCCTAGCATTAAGCAGCAAAAAAACAGAGTCCGATACTTAGCATTAGCGGCCATAGTCTTGCATAAGCAGGCACATATATTCAGAGTCTAGCATTAAGCGGCCAACAACGTCCCGAGCTTAGCATTAGCGGCCACAACGTCGAGCTTAAGCATTAGGCGCCACAACTCCGAAGCTTTAGCATAAGCGCCAACCAACGTCCGAGCTTAGCATTAGCGGCCACAACGTCGCGAGCTTAGCAATTAGCGGCCACAGAGTCCCGAACTTAGCATTACCGGCCATAGTTCTTAGGCATTAGCAGCAACACAGAATCCGAGTCTAGAACATTAGCAGCACACAGTGTCCGAGCTTAAGCAATCAAGCGGCCAACAGAGTCGAACTTAGGCATTAGCGGCCATAGTCTAGCATTACGACCACAGAGTCCGAACTTATACATACAGCCAACAAGAGTCCGAACTTAGCATTAGCGGCCAACAGATCCGAACTTATAGGCATTAGCGGCCAACAACGTCCGAGCTTAAGCAATTAAGCTGCCAACAGAGTCCCGAAGCTTAGCATACGCGGCCAACAAGTCCGAACTTAGCATAAGCGGCCATCAGAGTCGAACTTAAGCATCAGGCGGCCAAACAGAGTCCGAACTTAGCATAAGCGGCCAACTAGAGTCCGAACTAGCAAAGCGGCCACCAGAGTCGAACTTAGCATAAGCGGTCGACACTTCCGAGTCAGCATTAATCGGCCAATAGTCTAGAATTTAGTGGCCGACAATCGTCCGAGTCTTAGCATTAGCGCCGACACAGTCCATGTTTAGCATTAGCGCCTGGAACAGAGGTCCGAAGTCTCGCATTAGCAGCACACCAGAGTCCGAGTCCCTAGCATTAGCCAGCTGACAGAGTCTGATTAGCATTAAGCGGCCACAGTCTTGCATTAGCCAGCACAATAGATTTAGAGTCTAACATTAGCGGGACAATGTCGCCGAGCTTAGCATTAGCGGCGATCACGTTGAGTTTAGCATAAGCGCCAACAAACGTCCGAACTTAGCATAAGCGGCCGACACCACGTCCAGTTTAGCACTAAGCAGCCCAACAACGTCCGAACTAGCATTAGCGGCTGACACAGTCCGAGTCCTAGCATTAGCGGCCGACAGAGTCCGAGTCTCGCATTAGCAAGCAAACAGAGTCCGAGTCTAGCATTAGCAGCTGACAGAGTCTGAACTTAGCATTAGGCGGCCACTAGTCTTGCATTAGCAGCCATAGATTGAAGTCTAGCATTCGCGGCCAACATGTTACGAGCTTAGCATTAGCGGCCGATCACGTCGAGTTTTTTGCCATAAGCAGCAACAACGTCCAACTTAGGATTAGCGCCAAATAGTCTAGGCATTAAGCGGCTGACACCAAGTCCGAGTCTAGCAATTAGCAGCACACGAGTCCGAACTTAGCATTAGCGGCCACTAGTCTTTGCATAGCAGCACATAATATTCAAGAGTCTAGCATTAGCGTCCAAAAACGTCCGAGCTTAGCATTAGAGGCACACAGAGTCCGAACTTAGCATTAGCGGCCAACAGAGTCCGAATTAGCATTACGGCCAAACAGAGTCCGAACTTAGCATTAGCGGCCAACAGAGTCCGAACTTCGCATTAGCGGCCACAGAGTCCGAACTTAGCATTAGCGCCACAGAGTCCGAAACTAGCAATTAGCGGCCAACAGAGTCCGAACTTAGCATTAGCGGCCAACACGAGTTCCGAACTTAAGCATTAGCGGCCAACAGAGTCCGAACTTAGCATTAGCGGCCAACAAGTCCGAACTTAGCATTAGCGGCCAACAGAGTCCCGAACTTAGCAATTAGCGGCCAACAGAGTCCGAACTTAGCAATTAGCGGCCAACAGAGTCCGAACTTAGCAGTTAGCGACCAATAGTCTAGCATTAGCAGAACACAGACCGGCTTAGCATTAGCGGCCAACAACGTCCGCAGCTTAGCAATTAGCGGCCAACAGAGTCCGAACTTGGCATAGCGGCCAACAGAGTCCGAACTTAGCATTAGCGGCCAACAGAGTCCGAACTTAGCATTATGCGGCAACAGTCTAAGCATTAGCGAACACGAATCCGAGCTTAGCATTTAGCTGCCAACAGAAAATCCGAGCTTAGGCAATACGCGGCCAACAGAATCCGAGCTTTAGCCATTAGCGCGCCAACAGAATCCGAGCTTAGCAATTAGCGGCCAATAGTCTAGCATTAGCGGCCAATAGTTAGCTTAGCGGCCAACAGAGTCCCGAGCTTAGCATAGCGGCCACAGAGTCCGAGCTAGCAATTAGCCGCCAATAGCCCCTAGGCATTAGCCGCCAATAGTTAGCATTAGCCGCCAATAGTCTGCAATTAGCCGCCAATAGTCTAGCATTAGCGGCCAAATAGCTCTAGCATTATAGCCGCCAATAGTCTAGCATTAGCCGCCCAATAGTCTACATTAGCGGCCTAATAGTCTAGCATTAGCCGCCAATAGTCTAGCAATTAGCCGCCATAGTCTACATAGCCGCCAATAGTCTAGCATTAGCGGCCACACAAGTCTAGCATTAGCGGCCAACAGAGTCCGAGTCCCTAGACATAGCGGCCAACAGAGTCGAGTCTAGCATAGCGGCCAACAGAGTCCGAACTTAGCATTAGCGGCCACAGAGTCCGAACTTTTTAGCATTAGCGGCAACAGGTCCCAACTTAGCATTAAGCGGCCAACAGGTCCGAACTTAGCATTGAAGCGGCCATCCACAGAAGTCCGAACTTAGCATTGCGGCCAAACAGAGTCCGAACTTAGCATTAGCGGCCAACCGAGCCGCGAACTTAGCATTAGGCGGCCAACAGAGTCGAACTAGCATTTAGCGCCAACAGAGTCCGAATTAGCAATTAGCGCCAACAGAGTCCGAACTTAGCAATTAGCGCCAACAAGTCCGAAACTTTAGCATTAGCGGCCAACAGAGTCGACTTAGCATTAGCGGTCCAAACAGAGTCCGAACTTAGCATTAGCGGCAACAAGTCCGAACTTAGCATTAGCGGCCACCACAGAGTCCGAACTTATGCATTAGCGGCCAAAGAGTCCGAACTTAGCATTAGCGGGCAAACAGAGTCCGAACCTTTAGCAATTAGGGCCAAAGAGTCCGAACCTTAAGGATTAGCGGCCAACAGAGTCCGAACTTAGCATTAGCGGCCAACAGAGTCCGACTTCAGCATTAGCGGCCAACAAGTCCGAAACTTAGCATTAGCGGCCAACAGAAGTCCGAACTTTAGCATTACGGCCAACAGAGTCAGAGTCTAGCATTTGCTGCGACATTTCGAGTCTAGCATTAGCGGCGACATCTTCCGAGTCTAGCATTCAGCCCAATAGTTAGCATTAGCCAGCCAACAGAGTCCAAACTTAGCATTAGCGACCATTAGTCCTAGCATTAGCGACGCGACATCTTCCGAGCCCTAGCTTAGCGGCAAACAGATCGAGTCTAGCCATTAGCAGCACTAGAGTCCGGAGTCTAGCATTAGCGCCAACAGAGTCCGAACTTGCTAACGCCAACAGAGTCGACTAGCATAAGCGGCCAACAGAGTCCGAACTAAGCATAAAGCGGCCAACAGAGTCCGAATTAGCATAAGCGGCAAACAGAGTCCGAACTTGGCATAAGCGGCCAACAGAGTCCCGAACTTAGCATAAGCGGCAACAGAGTCCGAACTTAGCATAAGCGGGGCCAACAGAGTCCGAACTTAGCATAAGCGGCCAACAGAGGTCCGAAACTTAGCATTGCGGCACTAAGTCTTGCAAATTAGCAGCACATAGATTCAGAGTCTAGCATTAAGCGCCACAACGTCCGAGCTTAGCATTAGCTGCCCAACAGAGTCCGAACTTAGCATTAAGCGGCCAAACAGAGTCCGAACTTAGCATAAGCGGCATTGGTCGCATTAAGCAGCCGACATCTTCGAGTCTAGAATTAAGCGGCCGACATCGTCCGAGTCTAGCATTAAGCAGCCGACATCTCCGAGTCTAGCATAGCGGCCAACAGAGTCGCGAACGTAGCATTAGCGGCCCATTGTCAAGCATAGCGTCGACATTTCCGAGTCTAGCATTAGCAGGCCGATCAACGTCAAACTTCGCATTAGCGGCCAAAAGTCTAGCATTAGCGGCTGACACAGTCCGAGTCTAGCATTAGCAGCACACAGAGTCCGAACTTAGCAATTAGCGGCCACTAGTCTTGGCATTAGCAGCACCATATATCAGATCTAGCATTAGCGGCCAACAACGTCGAGCTTAGCATTAGCGGCCAACAGAGTCCGAACTTAGCTTAGCGGCAACAGAGTCGAACTTAGCAGTAGCTGCCACAAGAGTTCCGAACTAGCATTAGCGGCCAACCGAGTCCGAAACTTAGCATTAGCGGCCAACAGAGTCCGAACTTAGCATTAGCGGCCAACAGAGTCGAACTTAGCATAAGCGGCTAACAGAGTCCGAACTTAGCATTAGCGGCCAACAGAGTCCGAACTTAGCATTACGGCCAATAGTTCTAGCATTTAGCAGAACACAGAATCCGAACGTTAGCATTAGCGGCCAATAGTCCTAGCAATTAGCGACCAACAGAGTCCGAACTTACATTACCCACAGAGTCGAACTTAACATTAGCAGCCAACAGAGTCCGACTTAGCATTAGCGCCACTAAGTCTTGCATTAGCAGGCACAAGATTTCAGAGTCTAGCATTAGCGCCAACCAACGTCCGAGCTTAAGCAATTAAGCTGCCAACAGAAGTCCGAACTAGCATAAGCGGCCAACAGAGGTCCGAACTTTAGCATAAGCGGCCAACAGAGTCCCGAACTTAGCCTAAGCGGCCAACAGAGTCCGAATTAGCAGAAGCGGCCAACAGAGGTCCGAAACTTAGCATAAGCGGCCAACAGAGTCCGAACTTAGCATAAGCGGCCAACAGAGTCCCGAACTTAGCAATAAGCGGCCAAAGAGTCCCGAACTTAGCATAAGCGGCACAAGCAGTCAGAACTTAGCAAAAAGCGGCCAACAAGTCCGAACTAGCAATAAGCGGCCAACAGAGTCCGAACTTAGCATAAGCGGGCCAACAGAGTCCGAACTTAAGCATAAGCGGCCAACAGAGTCCGAATCTTAGCATAGCCGGCCATCACAGAGTCCGAACTTAGCATAAGCGGCCAACAGAGTCCGAACTTAGCATGCGGCCAACAAGTCCGAACTTAGCATAAGCGGCCAAAGAGTCGAACTTAGCATAAGCGGCCAAACAGAGTCGACTTAAGCATAAGCGGCCAAAGAGTCCGAACTTAGCATAAGCGGTCGACACTTCCGAGTCTAGCATTATCGGCCAATAGTCCTAAGAATTAGCGGCCGACATCGTCCCGAGTCCTAGATTAAGCAGCGACATTTCCGAGTCTAGCATTAGGGCCAACAGAGTCCGAACGTAGCCATAGGGCCATGGTCATGCATTAGCGTCGACAATTTCCGAGTCTAAGCATTAGCAGCGGACACCCAGTCCAATGTTTAGCAATTAGCGGCAATAGTCTAGCATTAGCGGCCGAACAGAGTCCGAGTCTCGCATTAGCAGCACACAGAGTCCGAGTCTAGCATTAGCAGCTGACAGAGTCTGAACTTAGCATTAGCGGCCAACATCTTGGCATTAAGCAGCACATAGATTGAGAAGTCTAACATTAGCGCCAACAAATGTCGAGCTTAGCATTAGCGGCCGACCACGTCGCGTTTAGCATAAGCAGCCCAACAAAACGTCCGAACTTAGCATAGCGGCCAATATTCTAGCAAATTAAGCGCCGACAGAGTCCCGAGTCTCGCATTATGCAGTGACAGAGTCTGAACTTAGCATAAGCGGCCACTAGTCTGCTTTAAGCAAAGACAATAGATTGAAGAGTCTAGCATTAGCGGCACAATGTCCGAGCTTAGCAATTAGCGGCCGATCAGTGAGTTTAGCTAAGCAGCACACAACGTCCAAACTTAGCATAGCGGCCAATAGTCTAGCATTATGCGGACCGACACAGTCGAGTCTAGCATTTAGCAGCCACACAGAGTCCGACCTTAGCATTAGCGGCCAACAGAGTTCCGAACTTGCATTAGCGGCCGACAGAGTCCGAAACTTAGCATTAGCGCCGACAGAGTCCGGAACTTAGCATTAGCGGCCGACAGAGTCGCCGAATCTTAGCATAAGCGGCCGACAGAGTCCCGAACTTAGCATTAGCGCCGACAGAGGTCCGAACTTAGCATTAGCGGCCGACAGAGTCCGAACTTAGCATTAGCGGCCGACAGAGTCCGAATTAGCATTAGCGGCCGACAGAGTCGAACTTTAGCATTGCGGCCACTAGTCTTTGCATTAGCACACATAGATTGAGAGCCTAGCATTAGCGGCCCGATCACGTCGAGTTTAGCATAAGCGGCCAACAACGTCCAAACTTAGCATTAGCGGCCAATAAGTCTAGCATAGCGGCCATAGTCTAGCATTAGCGGCCGACACAGTCCGAACTTAGCATTAGCGGCCGACACAGTCCGAACTTAGCATTAGCGGCCGACACAGTCCGAACTAGCATTAGCGGCCGACACAGTCCGAACTTAGCATTAGCGGCCACTAGTCTTGCATTAGCAGCACATAGATTGAGAGTCTAGCATTAGCGGCCGACACAGTCCGAACTTAGCATTAGCGGCCGACACAGTCCGAACTTGCATTGCGCCGACACATCCGACTTAGCATTAGCGGCCGACACAGTCCGAATAGCATTAGGGCCGCACGTCCGAACTTAGCAAGCGGCCGACACAGTCCGAACTTAGCATTAGGCCGACACAGTCCGACTTAGCATTAGCGGCCGACACAGTCCGAACTTAGCATTAGCGGCCGCAGAGTCCAACTTGCATTAGCGGCCGACAGAGTCCGACTAGCATTAGCGGCGACAGAGTCCGAACTTAGCATTAGCGGCCGACAGAGTCCGAACTTAGCATAGCGGGACAAGAAAGCAACGAACAGATCCGAACTTACATTAGCGGCCACAGAGTCCGAACTAGCATAGCGGCCAACAAGTCCGAACTTAGCATTAGCGGCCAACAGAGTCCGAACTTAGCAATTAGCGGCCAACAGTCCGAACTAGCATTAGCGCCAAGATCGAACTTAGCATTAGCGGCCGACAGAGTCCGAACTTAGCATTAGCGGCCACAGAGTCCGAACTTAGCATTAGCGGCCACAGAGTCCGAACTAGCATTAGCGGCCACAGAGTCCGAAACTTAGCATTAGCGGCCGACAGAGTCCGAACTTAGCATTAGCGGCCAACAAGTCCGAACTTAGCATTAGCGGCCAACAGAGTCCGAACTTAGCATTAGCGGCCAACAGAGTCCGAACTTAGCATTAGCGGCCAACAGAGTCCGAACTTAGCATTAGCGGCCAACAGAGTCCGAACTTAGCATTAGCGGCCAAAGAGCAACACGTCCGAAACTTGATCCGCTTAGCATTAGCGGCCAACAGAGTCCGAACTTAGCATTAGCGGCCAACAGAGTCCGAACTTAGCATTAGCGGCCAACAGAGTCCGAACTTAGCATTAGCGGCCAACAGAGTCCGAACTTAGCATTAGCGGCCCAACAGAGTCCGAACTTAGCATTAGCGGCCAACAGAGTCCGAACTTAGCATTAGCGGCCAACAGAGTCCAACTTCATTCGGCCAACAGAGTCCGAACTTAGCATTAGCGGCCACAGATCCGAACTTAGCATAGCGGCCAACAGAGTCGAACTTAGCATTAGCGGCCAACAGAGTCCGAACTTAGCATTAGCGGCCAACAGAGTCCGAACTTAGCATTAGCGGCCAACAGAGTCCGAACTTAGCATTAGCGGCCAACAGAGTCCGAACTTAGCATTAGCGGCCAACAGAGTCCGAACTTAGCATTAGCGGCCAACAGAGTCCGAACTTAGCAAGCATTAGCGGCCAACCAGAGTCCGAACTTAGCATTAGCGGCCAACAGAGTCCGAACTTAGCATTAGCGGCCACAGAGTCCGACTAGCATTAGCCGGCCCAAACAGAGTCCCGGAACTTAGCATTAGCGGCCACAGAGTCCGAACTTAGCATTAGGGCCGGCACAAAACAGAGTCCGAACTTAAGCATTAGCGGCCAACAGCGTCAGAGTCTAAGCATTTGCTGCCGAATCGTCCGAGTCTAGCATTAGCGGCCGACATCTTCCGAGTCTAGCATTAGCGCCAATAGTCTAGCATTAGCAGCCAACAGAGTCCAAACTTAGCATTAAGCGACCATTAGTCTAGCATTAGCGACCGACATCTTCCGAGTCTAGCATTAGCAGCACATAGAGTCCGAGTCTAGCATTAGCGGCCAGCAAGGTCCGAGTTTAGCATAAGCGGCCAACAGAGTCCGAACTTAGCATTAGCTGCCAACAGAGTCCGAGTCTAGCATTAGCGGCCGACATCTTCCCGAGTCTAGCATTAGCAGCCAACAGAGTCTGAACTTAGCATTAGCGGCCAATAGTCTAGCATTAGCAGCCAACAGAGTCTGAACTTAGCATTAGCGGCAATAGTCTAGCATTAGCGGCCGTCACTTCCGAGTCTAGCATTAGCGGCACACAGAGTCCGAGTCTAGCATTAGCGGCCAACAGAGCCCGAGTTTAGCATTAGCGTCTGGCATTAGCGTCCGGCTTTAGCGGCCAACATTGTCCTAGTTTAGTATTAGCGGCACACAGAGCCGAGTTTAGCATTAACGTCCTAGTTTAGCATTAGCGGACAACAGAGTCAGAGTTTAGCATTAGCGACTAACACAGAGTTTTAGCATTTAACAGAAGTTTACAAAGATGTGACTGGCTGCTCTGCTGCAGCTGAAATCCTCATGAGTGAGACTTCAGAAACAAAGATTCGAGGCTGTGAGGTTTTCCAGGGTTGCGGGAAAAAAAACGTTTTGTGCTGTAAACCTAATTCTAAATGGAAGTATCTGCATATCTGTAAATACACTCACGCTGTTCTATGTCCAATTGTTGTCGTCTTTATCATAGTTTAAATTTAATCTTATGCATGCCCTTATAGTCTTATAGTTTTAAGTCTAAATAGTTTATCTTATGTTATATTTTGTGTTTCATGTTGTACGATCGACCGAAAAACAAACAAACAAAAAAAAAGATCCTTGTTGTGAACCTGTTTATAACCATGGCAATAAAACCAATTCTGATTGACATGACAGTTGTAGTTTAGCAAATAAGTCTCAACATGTTGCTACGGATCTTATTTATGCTGATGAATATGTTTCACACAAGACCAGTGAGATTTCTGTATCGCATTGAATCTGATCAGTGCAGTGTGTAAAATAACGAAGCTCTTAGCTTATTTTAGCAGCTAGGATGCCTGATATATCCTATGTTTAGAGAGCTAGGTGTGGATGGGACTGGACTGGACTCTTTATCGTTCAGCATCAGCCTTTAGCCAGTCAGGGCGACGCCCATCCCTGAGCAGCTGCTTCAGGTGAGTTTCTTTAGCCACTAAAGGGCCTGGTGCTGTTCAGTTTCTGTTTCTTGGATGTTTACCTTTGTAAGTGCTGAAGTGCTGCCCGGGGTTTGTGGATTTATCCAGAGAGCAGAACAAACATTTTAATGGTCAAATACTATATTTTTAACAAACAAGTAAGCTGACTGAAACAGACTGTGTGCTACGATTTATTCTCTAAATAAAATCAAACTATAACACTGCCCCTAAAGTTAAACAACTACAGCAAACATGAGCATTAGCAACTCAACACCACAGCAACATGAGCATTAGCAAAACTGAACACCACAGCAAACATGAGCATTAGCAAAACTGAACACCACAGCAAACATGAGCATTAGCAACTCAACACTACAGCAAACATGAGCATTACCAACTCAACACTACAGCAAACATGAGCATTAGCAACTCAACAACTACAGCAAACATTAGCAACTCAACACTACAGCAAACATGAGCATTAGCAACTCAACAACTACAGCAAACATGAGCATTAGCAACTCAACAACTACAGCAAACATAGCAACTCAACACTACAGCAAACATGAGCATTAGCAACTCACCACTACGCAAACATTAGCAACTCAACACTACAGCAAACATTAGCAACTAGCAAACTGAACACCACAGCAAACATGACATTAGCAACTCAACACCACAGCAAACATGAGCATTAGCAACTCAACACCACAGCAAACATGAGCATTAGCAGCTCAGCAAACATTAGCATTAGCAACTCAACACCAGAATCAGCCAATCAACACAAGCATCAGTGAATCGTGGATGAATGTAGGGCTGCACAATGTATTCCAAAAATAATATTGCGGAATTCATTGTTGCAATATCTCAATCGGCAGAAGCCACAATCTGTCGCAAAATTACTTTTTATTTTACTTCCGACTTAAAACAAAAAGTGTCCCTAATATTTGCCTAATCTTCCTAATTTGCTTAAAAACAAATGACTTACAAACTGTTTAAATGAGTAAAATGGTTTGTTTTTCCTAACATTGTGCAGCTCTACATGGATGGAAATGGATGAGGTGAATGTGTTGATGCAGAAGAAGAAGTAAAGTGAGAGTATGAGAGAAAGGTATATGGATGTGCGTATGCAGAGGATGTATAATATTAACGTAGTCACTCACAGTGACGTCTTCATCAGATGCTCGTCCAGCAAAGTGGACGACATGAAGTGGAGCATCCATGATGGGGGAGAAGAGGACGTTAAAGGAGGAGGAGGGCGGAAAGTGACAGAGTGTCAGAAAGATAATATGGATGTAAGTGTGTAAGTATGTAGAGTGCATGAGCAAACGCTAACCCTACCAGCAGCATCAGCAAACCAATAGTAACCAGCAAAAACAGAAAAACCAGCAAAACCAGCAGCCACTCACCGTTGCCGTCTTCATCAGATGTTTAACTCCAGCAGAGTTTACTCACCCTGTGCTCCTCTTGTCAGAAAGTCCTCAGCATTCTCTGAAAGAAAAGCATTTACTTCTCAACGTCACATGACTCCAGACCTCACCAAGCCACTACTCGTAATCTAGAAGAATCAAGAGCTCAAATCTGGACCAGGTGAGGATTTTTCTATAAGTTACATTAACCTCTTAACCCCCACCTGAACCAAGCACATTATTCTCCAGTTTGGCTTTACACAAATATAAAAGCTTATTGAGAAAAGCATCAAAATATCGACGAAAACGCAAGACAGAAAAACGTGGAGAGCAACAAAAAAACTAAAGAAAAAAGACGAAAATACAAACAAAGCAATGAAAAAAAGCCACACAAAAAAACATGACAAGAATGTGAGAAAATGTTACAACCACTTTTGTAGGTCTTCGCTTTTTAATGAAGTGTTACACTGTTGCTCTCCAGAGAAGCTTTTCGATTTGGGTAAAGCTGAACAGGAGAAAATGCACTGGGTTAAGTGTTTCAGTCTCAGTCGCCTCTGATTTCACATATTTCTGTCGATTGTAAATGTTAAAACATATTTACATTTTAGCTCCTTTACTTCATGTAAACATTGGACTTTGGTTTAAAGTTGCTGTTTCCAGTCGTGCCAGTGGAGTAAACAACACTCATGTGGACAGAAAGTGGAGCTGAGCAGCTGAATGGTTTCTCTCTGAGTTACAAAACATGTCCGGGAGTTTGAGAGCTCACTAAACAAAATGCTCTTTATGTCCTCCTCCCTCTCCACTGAAAAGTCTTCGATACATTTAGAATTCACTCCTGCGGTCGTAAATGAAGGCAGATAATGATCCTGACTACTTGACATTCCCACAACGTGTCGAAAAAACAGGACCTTTGCTGCCCCGCTCTCATGTTGATCAGGGAAAACCGCCTTTTTATTTGTTTATTTATTTTAGAAATCTCCTGATAAAAGACTTTATTTGGGTGGAATGAAGTTTAAATGTAACTTTTCGCTTTTACCTTCAGTCCCCTGGAGTTCTGGACCGTGTTTGCTCGTGCTGAGGGCGGGGCTCCTTCTTCTTCTTCTTCTTATACTTTTCAGGGGCTAGACGCCGCCAGGTGTATTGCTGCCTTCCACGGTCTCTTAGCAGTACTGCATCACGGACAAATCCTCACATGTAGATTGGTAGAAAACACAAACTCCATTACAGCGCCAACTACATCACAACGACTTGTCCACGGGTCCAAAAGTGTCCTTAGTGATATTCCAGCAACTCCCATTCCCATCACAGCTTTAAACAAACGACTCTGCTCCTGCTTATAACAGACACATTCCAAGAGGACATGACGGACTGTCTCTGCTTTCCTGCCGCACGGACATAATCCATCCAGACTCTTTCCCATAAGCACAAGGTCTGGGGCAAATCCACAGTGGCCCAGTCTTAACAGAGTATAAATCACTTGTTCCCTTCTACTTTTCCCCCAGGTGGTGTCTCCCCCCTTGACACTACTTTGGATTGAATAAAAATGTCTCCCTCTTTCCTCTACATCCCATATCCTCTGCCATTTCCACACAAGCTCCTGCCCTATAACGGTGCAAAGCTCAGAGTATCCTAAAGGGCGTGGCTTCTGCAGGTGTTCTGCATCTTACACTAATGTGTCTCACCTGTTTCCTTCATTCCTGCCTTCAGAATAAAAGTCCGCTTCCTGTCTGACAAACTTTCACAACAAATGGCCAGTGTTGGGATCATTCCCTTAAGTGGAGACAGACAAAACGCCATAAACTTTCACTGGAAACAAAACAACAACAAATCTTCACAACATGTTTAACCAGAAACATTTACGATTGACTGTGGGATTTGCAGCTGCAGATTTGAAATTTCATAAACTGTTTAATTTACATAATGTGGCGAGAAAGACGAGGACACAAGCGAGCTGCAAGTGAGTCAACTTTATTCTTTTGAGCCAACAACAAAATGTCCGGAGCACAGGACGAACACCAGTCAGGGCTAGACACGCCCCCAAACCCCAAAGCCTGCTGGGTGAGAGACGCCTCACTAACATACACACCACAATAAACTGTTTAAGGCAGAAACAGTGTTTAACCTCTAACCCCCCGCCTTAACCAAGCACATTTTCTCCAGTTCAGCTTTACCAAAAATCTAAAGGCTTCTTGAAAAAAAAACATCAATATAGTGACAAAAAGGGACATAAATGAGGATGAAAATGTAGCAAAAATAGCATCAAAAGAGCAACAAAAAAGTGACGACAACAAGGAAAAAATCTTAAAATGAGTTTTGTAGGTCTTAGCTTTCAAACTTCCCAGTCAAGAAGCTTTTAGATTTGAATAAAGGGAAGACACACTGTTCTATGCAATGTTTCTCTCAGATTTATTTGGTAAATTACTTTAAGGAGAAGGTGCTTTGTTATTTACTGACCCGTCCCTCGACACTGTTGGGACGACCCGTCAGGAGCAGCGGGCGACGGCAGAGCTCCGCCCGAGGACTGTGCAAATTAGTCAGAGCTGCTTTAAATGATTACACTGAAATAAAGCTTAAACCTTTGACCTGAAGGGGGCGACACTTCCTTCTTTCATACTGAGATAAACAGTTATTAACGATTAAGAAACAGATCAGTGACCACGTGTTTTATAACCTGATATTTATCAACCTTTGTCACTTTGAGCAGAGGCAGCTCGTACTCAGTTACATTTACTCAAGTACTTTTATCATGCAGTACTTTTGTTTCTACTCAAGTAAAATGAAAATGAAGTATCTGTTTCTTACTCGAGTCAAAATACCAGTTACTTTTTCCTGTGAGTAAATATTGAAGTGACAGAAGCTTCATTCTGATCAAATCTAAACAGATGTATCGTCTCCTTGTTCTTTAGTTTTTCTGTATTTTCAGGATTTGATGTTTCGTTTCATTGTAAATAAATCAGACTTTTCTTCAGTTCCTCACAGTACTCGAGTAACTTTCCTACTGAGTAAATGTACTGACTCTGATCATAATACTGTGGTTTGCCTGTAGGTGGCGCCCTTACTCCATCTGTTCTTAGGTTTAAAAACTAAACAAAGGTTTGTCATCAGGACAGACTTTATCTCAAACTCTTAAAGAGGCTTCTGTTAGATTCCTTCCCTTTACTTTACTTTCCTTTAGTTTCCTTTACTTTCCTTTAGTTTCATTTACTTTCCTTTAGTTTCCTTTACTTCCTCTGATCAGTCTCTACTTACTCTATAATATTTAATCATTTTAGTCAAAGTGATTTTTTTCTGACAGAAATTGGACAAAAACTAAATTAAAAGTTGTTTCTGAGTCTGAAACTGTGACTAAAATCTGACGGAATAAAAAGTAAAAGAAGAAACTAAAATCCTCCAAACACTGACAGTTTGAGCCTCATTTACTTTCTCTGCTAAAGGAACAAACAGGAAGCAGAGGATTTAATATGATCAGAATTAGGCCCAATTCTCCCCTTAGCCCTCCGCTTAGGCCCTTTCCCTTCGTTGTGCGCGTTCACGAGAGACGAAGGGGTGTCCCAATTCTATTTTGCGGTGAGGGGTAGGGGTGAGGGAGAGGCCACATAGCCCTTCCAGCGAGGGTTTTTCAGATGCACACTTCAGACGAAGGGGTAGGAGGAGTTTGACAAAACACGGAAATAAGCTGCGAAATGAATTCACGAATATCATCATTAAGCACTCTTACAACTTTTATAAAGCTGCAGAACGCTTCGTTCATGACTTTATTCGCTTTGTGCAACAATTAGAACAGTCCATTGCTATAAACGTGTCAGTTCTACGTTTTCGCTTTGCTGCTGCGAACGCTCCCAAACTTTCGATACGTCGCTATTGACATGACACAGGGGGTTCAGTGCCTCGCTGCTGCGCTCGATTTCTCCCCGCGCCGCTGTGCTCTGAGCCCGGGTCCGAGGCGGTCTGTCCCCGGTCTGAGCGCACCTCGGCAGCCTCCGCTCAGGCCCGGGGCTCAGAGCGGAGGCTGCGAGTGCCTGTCCCCGCCCTGTGCGCAGTGCGAGCGGGTCTACCTCTGACTGTGCCCGCTGAGTGCGCTACAGGAGGATCGGCTGATCTCTGGCAGCTCTGGCTGCAGCCACAGTGACCCGCGGTAGAAGCTGCAACACACGGACAGGGGGAAGGAGAATGTTGCAGAAATAGATGAAAATCTGTAGGGTTTGGGCTGAGACTGAGTCCTGTTGTTTAGGTGTTACAAAACAGCATCAGTCAAGTGATGAACTGGTTCAGTAGAAACATGCTCTATAGACAAGTAGGCTTGCTTTTATTTTGTTTATTAGGCCCGAGCCGGACGCAGTCCCGGCAAGGGACTATTGATTCTGTGTGGTTTCTTATTATTATTATTTTTTTTCTCCGGAAACGATCGTACTTTTGACCCGCTCAACGTTGCCGAAAACTCACCAAATTTGGCGGAGTCATTCGGATGGCGTGAAAATTTATGGAAATAGACGAATTGGCCACACCCAAAACAAAATGGCTCCACAGCGCCCTCTCAAAGTTGACCCCCATTCAAATGAAAACACGCGTTTTTGGCCGTAGCCCCAAACCCTTGGGTACAGTGAAAGGGCACATCAGGACTAACCAAAAACGCAATTGGCGCGCCACGCCCGGATGCACAGGGACTCGGCCATTTTGACTTTCAGTTGGAAAACCGGCTGGACTCAACTTATGTTTTAACGAACTAGTCCCTGGTTTTTCATCCAAATTAAATCATACTTGGCACAGTGCATCTAGACATCTTGAACTTCAAGAATCAGGCACGGTTTGTCAAACATTTCAACGGTCTCCTCATAACGCCGCGGCTGTCACAGGCTGGCTCATGCCGGTGACATAAAATGAGGGGACACAACAACAGGACAGGCCAATTTTCAATTGATTTATTGTAAATAATAACAAAGAAGAATAATACCAATAAAGTGAAGCATGTCAATGTATATCTGTGGTGTATGCAAGGTGCATGGGTGAATGAGGGTGTATGTGCGTTCTGGAGTGGAGGTGTAACAGAAACAAACAAAAGCATCAAACAGAAACAAAAACCCAAGCGTACCTGAGGGCAGAGAGAGAGACAATGATTAGTACAGAGCCACCTTATATACTGAGCCCAGGTGGCTCCAATTACCAGCAGCACCGCCCCTGGCTGCAGGGCCCCGCCCCCTTCAGGCAGAGGAGGGGTCGTGACACCCCCCCCCTTAAAACGAGGGTACCAACCCTCATCCCCAAACAGCGAAAAACAACCCCTCCAACATACCAAAATAACTACGAACCAAGCCTCCCGCGGAGAACCCGCATCTGCCAACCAACCGTCCATTCCCCCATCACCGCAACCCAGGAACCTGGGGAAACAGTTTAAAAGGAAGGCCAGACAGCAGGCTGAGGGAAGCAAAGACACACGAAAACTAATCCACAGGCGCTCGTGAAAGGGCATCGGCGATAATATTATCTTTACCACCGATGTGCCTAATGTCCAAGTTATAGGGCTGCAAGAACAAAGCCCAGCGCATAAGGCGCTGATTAGGGTTCTGCAAAGACTTGAGGAAAGTAAGCGGGTTATGGTCTGTGAAAACGGTCAACGGAGTCAACCCTGACCCGACATAGACCTCAAAGTGCTGCAAAGCCCAAATGAGGCCCAAAGCCTCTTTCTCAATCACTGAATAATTCTTCTGATACTTATTAAATTTCCAGGAGAAAAAACTGACAGGACAGCCGACACCTTCCTCATTCTCCTGCAGCAACACCGCCCCAGTGCCAACGTCGCTAGCGTCTACCTCCAGTTTGAAGGGTTTTCCAAAATCTGGCGCTGCCAACACAGGCGCAGAACACAGCAGAGCCTTTACGGTCACGAAAGCCTCCCGACACTGAGTGGACCAGATAAACGTAGCCTTGGCCTTTAACAGGTTGGTCAGGGGGGTCACCACCACAGAGAAGTTTTTACAGAAAGCACGGTAATACCCCACCATGCCCAGGAAGCGCATCAGTTCTTTCCTATTTGTGGGCTGTGGAAAGTGCGCCATAGCCTGGACCTTGGCTTCCACTGGACGGACAAAACCCTGACCCACCACCTTGCCAAGGTACGTCACGGTAGCCTGGGCAAACTCACATTTGGCTAAGTTTACCGTCAATCTGGCCCAAACCAGCCGGTCAAACAAGGCCCGAACACGACAGACATGCTCCTCCCAAGTGTCTGAGTAGATGACAACGTCATCTACTCAGACACTTGGGAGGTATACAGCACACCCTTCCAGACCTGAGACCACAAGGTTCATCAACCTCTGGAAGGTGGCCGGAGCATTCCGCAACCCAAACGGCATCACTGTGTATGCAAACAAACCAGACGGTGTTATAAAAGCAGCAATTTCTCGAATGCTTACATTTCGTGTATTGTCGAAGACAGCTTACGCTCACAGGCATTGGCCGACAGAGCTCATATTCAAGTCACTAATGCACCACCCGAAACTGAACAGAACGCAGCCATTAACATATAGGCTGCACCCAGGCCTACCTCATCTACACATGTTGGTCACTGCATACTCGACAGTGACCAATGACCTGACAGTCACATACGCCTCAGTCAGAGCTTTCCGAAGATGTATAACATGTGGGGGTCAAGTTAACCACTCCACTTATTAAGCCCGATCAAGATGGCCCAACAGCGCCACCTGCTGGCTTAAGATGGCTTTTTAAGTGGCTTGTAAGTGGCCCGCCCATCCTCCGTGAAAATAGCCAGAGTTCTTCTTCCGGCAGCATGATGGCCTCTGTCAGAGCTTCTCCTGAAAATTGTCAATTTTTCCCAAATTCCTCCTTTATTCACAAAAGCCACACTTTTAGACTCATACATAGTTTTACTACCCCTCTGTCACAGAAAGAAGCTTTAATTTGAACGTTTCTTGCTCCAATTTCAGCTTTTTTGGACTGTACAATCACAGGAAGTTCAGTTTGGCTGTTTCCTGTCCGTCTCCCTGTGCATTCCTCCTACTAGATGGGCCTGATCAAAATATTGTTTTACCAGTCGAGGTTACTGAATGGTTGAAGCATCCTCTCAAATATTTGTCTCCCAGCCGAGTTTACTCTAATTATAAAATGACTCAATTATTATTGCCCGAACTGTAAAGCCGTCCCGCCGTTTTCTGCAAATGCATGAGCTCAGTGCTTTTCATAATATTAATCCAAGGTCCTCTTAGCTGAGGCTGCCTTAGCTCAATAGGTAGAGTGCTGGACTCACAATCACAAGTTTGCTGGATCAATTCCCACCCTAACCTTTTTTTTATTTTTATTTTTTTTTGACTGGCCACCTACTGGGAAGAACATGAATCGGTGTCTATGGTCCCACCCTCATTAAAAACAGTTAGAAATATCCACAACTACACAGAAAGACATGGGGACAGTAGGGAAACAATAGAGGCAAAACTGGGGGAAATGTCGAAAAACAATCGAGACAATGGAGGGGCAAAAATGACCTGAAATGACCTCTCTCCCCAAATGCCTTGCTTGGACATATGTTCACACCTGGGGATTCAGAGCAAAGTAGCACACAGCGGGTCAACCTTGGTGTGGTGTTATAGCTCAGTGATAGTGTGCTGGTCTTTAGTGCAGGAGGTTGCCAGTTCAAACACAGCATTGACACTTTTACAATTCTGTTTTCACATGGGCCACTGCACTCTGAGCCTGATACAACTCCAGAATGAGCACCAAGTTATGTAGACACAATTATTTATTTGTCTACTTTTCTACCTTTCACTGCCATTTACTCGTGCAGATCACTGCTCTTTTTTCTGCAAATACAAGAGTGCACCTCTGTCCAGATGCTGTTTTGCCTGCTGGCTTCTCCCGAGTATTGCAGTTCACTGGTCATAGAAGGTATTTCAACTATAAAACGAGTGAAAAGCACCGCTGTGGCGAACGTGAGGCCGGGGCCCTAAGGCTGAAGCAAGAGTGGGCTGGCATCAGAGTTACCTGGGGCATATAAGGCTGGGGTCTGACGACGGCAAGGCAGGAGTGGGCCGGAGCAAGAGTTAGCAGAGAGCACACATATTGTGTGTGAGGCCAAGGGGAGAGCAGTTTTGGGCGAGAGCGGGGTCGGTAGCAAGGGGGGGGCGGTCGCAAGGGGGGGCGGTCGCAAGGGGGGGCTGCGCCAGGGCGGGGGCCTCTATCGCCGCTTGCGGCTTTAATTATTATATATTTTTTTACATAACCTTAATCATCTGTGTTAATAGTAAATGCAGTCAAATGGAGGGTTGTCCCATTTCTTAGGGTGGTTTTTTCAACCCTCGCCCTTAGCCCTTGGTTTCAGGGTGTAGGGAAAGGGCTAGGGGAAGGGGTAGGGGTAGAAAGAGAATTGAGATTGGGCCTTAATATAAAGAATGCAAACTCCACTAAAACTCCACATGTCCAAATGAAGACTGACTGTGATCCTCCCCAGAAGCGCCCCCTGGTGGTGACGTGTCGTCTGCAGGGAGAGAGGAAGGGCATCTGGTTCTGTTTCTCTCAGTCCTTTCATAAACCACAGCTGTTGTAATATCGTATCTGTGAGACTCGCTGTGTTTGAGTTTCTTACGTCATTTTAATGAATTCTGACCAAATCAAAGCCCAGAAAGTCATTTACCTCTTAACCTCCACGTTAACCAAGAGCTTTTGAAACAGATTGGCTTTACCTAAATCTAAAGCTTACAGCCTACAGGCCAAAATAGTGATAATGTTTCAATTGAGTGTAATTTTACGTCTTTAAAAATGTCCCTTATTGTCCTGCTTTGTCCCTCTTTAAAGTGCTTCATGTCCCACATTCGGCTGGTTACCCTACGTACAGCAGTGCGCGCGGAGAGTGGCATCTGTTTTACAGAAGTGATCAGTGATCAGCAGTTTTATCCGTGGACAGCTCCTGCAACACGGACACCATCACAGCCTTCATAACCTCCGCATCAGTAAAAGTCTTCCAGGACACTTTAAGCGAGGCACTGGAGACCTTTTCCTGTGTGGTCAGGCCTCGAACTAAGACCCTGCTGCTCCGGACATGACTGTCATAAAGAGCAGGGATTTTGAGACGCCTTGACTCGGATTGAAGTAGAAAAGATGCACTGAATGACCCATGTTTCGTTTTGTGATGTCGCCGAATATTGTCCTCTTTGCAAACAGAGATGACCTCATTGCAGATGAGGCAGAGAGGTTTGGCATTCACATATCCAGGTAAGATGAAACCACATGTCTCCATTCCTCCCTGAAACTCCTGTTCTCACTGTCCACTTTTCTTTTTTGTCCTTTGGAAAGTCACATGTTTGTGATGCTAACTTGCACAGATGACAAACAGTAGTGTAACCCGCGAAAATCCGACACACTCCTGGATAGTATTTTTTCAAACAATATTTTATTTTTAAATAAAACATATGTATAGTTTGGGGTTATCTAGTATTGAATATCCATGCATGAATAAATCTATTTTTTATCAGTGGACCGGCTGGCCCGACACCTATCGGCGTAAAAAAATATTGTTCCGAAGCCAAGCCAACTTGCCGACCCCTGGACTAGAGGGACATTTTTGAGATTTTCCGAGTAGGACCCGTCTTTGTGAAGCTATAACTCAAAGAGCCTTTATCAGATCAACATCCTGCTTCTACTGCAGCAAGGTCATATCCTAATAAACTAAAACCTACAATATGAAGCTGATCACTCAATACACTTCTTTTGTAGAGACCCTGACATTTTGGGGGAAATTATTCAGAAATTGAAATATTGACATTTTCAGCAGCCTATACGTAAATCCAAAGGTTTACAGTCTGGCACATTTTCGATGATTGTTTGTGGAAATATCGACATGACACAGACACAGATTTAGCCTCACACATGTTTCCATTGCTGAGTTAGAGCTCTGTAAAAGTGCACACAAATGTAAAACTCACCCACGAGCAGAAAAGGTGCTTACAACTCCCTGTTCTGTAAAGTGTCTATAAAAGAAAAATATTGGTAGTTGGAGCAAATCACTTAGCACGTGTTCATTACACATGTGGAGGAAAGAATGATCCAGATGTGAGACGGTCACGGAGGCTGTGGTGAAACCACACGGAATGAGCCTAAAAAGAGTGAACATTGTTTCCCTGTTCACCTGCAGCGTCTCACCGTGAAAGAAGAAAAGTAAACTTATGAAATGTCTTTTCTCATTTCTCTGAGGTTTAAAGGTGTGACTTGATTTTGGTGATGAATAATGTTGAATGATAATAAATCAGAGGCGACGTTGACACATAATGAACATAATGATGGAGCCGTTTGTCAGTCAGTCTTTCTGCGTTGTGACTTCCAGCTCTGTCTGCGCTGACACTCGTGCAGTCAGAGCTCTGGTGGAGACGGCCTCGCTCTGTGATGCATGAAGAACCACGCCGCCCCCTGGTGGTCAGGGAGGGTCTCTGCCTGGACATGTGCTTGTGCTTATTCTGAACCCTCTCCTCACGGTGTGACAGTGGGCATGCTGTACATACTGTAAACATTTAAAGGACCTGTTTGAATGAACCACACCGAGCTGTGGAATAAAGTCATGGTGATGTCACACCGTCTGTGTTAGTCACTGATTGGTTGATTTCAGGTACTAGAATGTGATGATGTCACACTCCCATGAGGGGGAGGAGCCAGTTGTTCCTATTAACTGCATTACACTTTGATTGATTGATTGGATTTATTTGAGTGATTTTTACAACAACATTATAACAGTGCAGAAAACAAACAAAGCAAAAAAACAACAACTCAAAACGATTAGGCCGGAGCAAGAAAGCTTATAAGTGCCTACCCCCATATTCAAAATTAATTTACATTCCGGATACCGTAATACAACACACTTTCACATAGTATTTAAAAAGAAAACGTATGAATAACAAAAATGATCATTAATATCATTGACTGGGTCCATTTTTTCCTCCCAAATTACCGACATCAGATCCACACGGGAATAGAAACTCTGAGGACTTAAGAAGGGCTTTCTGGGTAAAGAGGGAGGAGTTTGATTGTTTACTTTCACATTTCTCCATCTGCTTTAAACATGCAGTTTAATATGTGCAAATAATCAGTGCTAATAATAAATCCACTTTGCATTCATCACATATTTAAATCAATGTTATTAATTCAGTTTATTGAGTGGTTTTTAATGACAGATGTTGAACTCAGGATTCTGTAACAAAAGGATTTAGAAAAAGACAAAGATGTGACGGTGAGTTTCCCTTCATACGGTTTAGTTATTTTATTGTATTTATTTTAACAGGCGTTTGGAGGCGGAGCCACAGTCGCTCCTTTACAGAGGCTTCAGTTTGACTTTGTTTCTATCAACAAACTGGAAAATAATGATTCAGTTATTCTGCTAAAGCTATTGATGAGTTTCACAGTGACGTAAACCTCAAAACGGCCTCAGGAAAAGGTCATGTGACTGAAACTCATCCGTATAATTGAGACTCTGATCCTCAGTCTGACAGAGACACTGAGGAGCCATTACAGATTCTAAACCCAGGGATCAGGGTCTGAGTGAAGGTGGTGTTGAAGGTGTGGAGGTGGATCAGTTCCTCAGAGGAGACTGTGTAGAAGGACAGAGATCCAGCAGCACAGTCCACAAACACCCCTACTGTCCCAGAGGAGGAGCAGGGCTGAGGGAGGCGGGTTTGATTGTTGTTATGCCAACAGAGAAACCATCTTTAGAGCAGTCCAGACTCCAGGACTGATCATTGTGTCCAAACACACTGTCAGCGCCTCCTTTCCTCTTGATTCCTCTGTAAGACACTGATATAGAAACACTCCCTCTCCACTGGACCTCCCAGTAACAGCGCCCAGTCAGACCAGTGTCACACAGAAGCTGAACCCAGTTCTCAAATCTGTCCTGATGATCTGGATACGGCTGATCTTCTCTCACACGTGTCGCCTTCTTGTTGTTGTCAGACAGTTTGAGTTTTCTGTGAGCTGTGTTTGGATCCAGAGAGAGTTCAGTGAAATCTGACGGAGAGAAAACACAGCAGCAGTTAGTCCCTGTTCACTCTTTAGAGGAGAACGACATTTATATTGATTTGAAATGGACTGAAAGATTAAAATATAAATATCAATAAATACATGATCGATTTAATTATGTTTCACTTAAAAATAAAAAAATAGGAAACTGTGACATTTTAAGCCACAGTTTGTAACATTTCACCCCGACAATAGAATAAAATCTGAGCATTAATGAATGTTTCTGTTGTAAAAATGCCTCTGTTCCAAAGGCTTCACAGTATTGTCTGAGTGAAGCTGAGCTTATTTATTTATGTTTCAGTTTAGTTTCTCTTGTGACGTAGCCACATATAACCTGGAATGTTCTGAAGTGTCACATTTAACAAATATTTCTTTGGTATTAAAACTTGAATTCTTGTTTGTGTTGTGCTGTCGCAGATAAAGAAATCTAATGAACATTTACATTTAAACTCTTAAGCTCAACACACACCGGATCGCGCCGCGTCACGGCACTTCAGAGGCTTTTCTCAAACCGTGCGGGCCTTTACACACGTGATTTATACATTTATCATAAATAAAAGAAGACACCTATGTCCGTGTTGCAGAGAGAGAGCAAACCTGGCTCTTTTTTGTAGGTTAATAGCGAGTTGGCGACAGACACGAGTTTAACATGCTTCCCCTGATGCCTGAGCCCTGGAGATGGTTTCTGTGTCTCCGCGGCTTCTCTCGTCCCTCCCAACAACGTTCACGGCGGTTTCCCTGTCTGTTACTGACCAGACCCGCCTCTGTGCCTCTACAGGATGGTTAAAAGCCTTTTTTTCCCACCGCGCCGCCGCGTCTGGATTCAACAAATCTGAACCGTGGCGCGGGGTCCAGCGTCGCCGCGCGTCACTGCAACCTCGGTGTGCGTTCTCTCATAGAAAATAAAGGAGGCGGCTCTTTTGCCGCGTGTCAAGGCGTTTCGGTGTGCGTTGGGCTTAAGAAAGTGGTTTATAAGGAACTAAACACGTCTGGAGACTTATGAAGGTGTACATTTAGTTTGTTCCTGTAAATTGCTGATTTAAGAATATTTAAAGACTAAGCATTAAATTTGCCGAGATTGGTTAGTAAAATAGCTTCTGCAAAGTAGCGAAAACAATCAAAAAAGCAAAATAAGTCCGAGGCACTCGAGTCATGTAGAAAAATAAAAGTCCTTTATTGAGAATGGACCAGCCTACGCGTTTCGACCGCAACAGGTCTTCGTCAGGGCATGTAGAATTGATCACAGGTGTGGAGATTTATACAAGAGATCATGTGACCAAACATGTCACGTGATCAAACATGTCACGTGATCAAGAACAAAAAACAAGGGCATGCAGATAAAAATAAATTGTCCTGGCCAGGACTAATGCAAGAGACCCAGAGAGACAGCATGAAGTAAAAATATGCCAATACGTCCACAAAAGGACACTGGAAGCAAAATGACCCAGTGAGCAATAGTGAATACATACATCATTGAATACGTCAAAAGTCATGTACATGAGACCAAAAAATTCAATAAAATAAATTAAATTAAATTAAATTAAATATAGCAACCTCGACCCCAGAGACAATAATATGAATTGTGTAATGGTAAACGTGGTGAAAAAAAAAATGTGACCATTCAAAGAAAAGGGGAGAAATCAATTTCCTCATTCAACCCAGGAGGACGAGTGGCTCCCAGAGTGTCAATCCAGTATGTTTCAAATTGTAAAAGTTTTTTAAGTCTATTACCACCACGGAGGTCCATTTCCACAGTTTCTATGACCATCACTTTCAGTTTATTTAGATTCGAGTGGCCAGAGTTTTTGAAATGCTTTGCGATGGGGTAATCCATGTTTTGAGTTCTAACAGCATATTTGTGTTCAGCAAATCTTTCTTGAGCTTTCTCTTGTGCGTCCGATGTAAAAATATCCACAATCGCAGTCAATCCTGTAAACCACGTAGGTGGAGTTGCAGTTGGCAAACGAACGACAAAGGAAGGTGTTTTCATATTTTGAGTCAATGAATGTTTTAGCTGTGTTGATGTGGGAGCCGTGAGAGCACTTCCCACATCTGAAGGTTCCAATCATTTTTTGAAGAAAGTGGTGGGTTTTCTGGAAGGTAGGTAGCTGGTCACAAGTTTGTCTCTTAGGGTAGGAGGGCGCTTAAAGGAGAATATTGGTGGTTCAGTGAACAAAGAGCCCAAAGTATGGTCACAGGATAGAATGCTCCAGTTTTTGAGAATGACACCTTTGATTGTGTGCGCCATATTGCTATATTATATTGGACAGAACATTTTGGTGCTGGATGGCACTCACCCCTTCCTATTTTATTTACTTCTAGACACCTACGGGCCGAGGTGTTTTTGGTGAGTCGCTCCGTTCATATTTTTCACTTTGAACGTGCCTTTGGTCGGTTCCCAAGATGCCACAGACACCTGACAACACCCTTTTCTATACTAATGAAGAGGGCAACAACATTATAGTCAGAGACTCTTTGTTCAACATGGACCATTCTGAAATTCCTGAACAACATTTTACTCATCAAGAACTCAAAAAACTCCTGGAGAAGGACAAAAACTTGAGTTACATTCTATTGCACTGTCCGATTACTGGAGGGAGAAAATTATCCCGAGAGGACTTCGTATCCACAAATTTCCCTCCTTCGGAAAAGACAATCTTTCCTTTAAACAAAAATGGGAGCCATTTTAAACAAATGTTCCTTCGATTTAATGCTGCTTTTAATTGATGAAGCAAAGACCCAGCGGACGGAAATAAACAAGATGATCCCGGAAGTAAAACAAACACTCTCTGAGGCTAATTCGTCACATGAACTGAAAGAACGGGCTGCCGCTACGGAAGCTAAAATAAATGAGGATGTGAAACAACTCACCAAGAACTTAACACGTAAAAAGGTAGAGAAATTTCAACGGGACAAACAAGACTACAGAGAGAACGTAGTGTATTCTTGGCAACGCCACCCACACCGCACTTCGTCTAGAAGGCCTCGCTCAGTCTCGTTCTCCCTACCTAGTAGTGCTACCACCAGTGAAGACGAGGAGCCTCATAGCCGCAACCAAGCAAGCACGTCGTCGTCGCTCAAAGAAAGATTTGCTGAACACAAATATGCTGTTAGAACTCAAAACATGGATTACCCCATTGCAAAGCATTTCAAGAACTCTGGCCACTCGAATCTAAATAAACTGAAAGTGATGGTCATAGAAACTGTGGAAATGGACCTCCGTTGTTAGGGTTCGGGTTTAGTTGGGTTTTGTTTGGGTTTTTCCCCTGTCTCTGTGTCTGTTCCTGTCCTTGTGTGTTTTATTTTGACGTCCTAGTTCTGTCTGTGTGACTCCTGCTTTTTGGCGTCCTAGTTCTGTCTGTGTGACTCCTGCTTTCCCTTCCTCTTGTTTGATTACCTGCCCTGTCCTAATGTGTTACACCTGTTCCCCATTTCCCTTGTGTTGGTATATATCCCCCTGTAGTCTCCTTTGTCTTTGTGCGAGCATTGTCTATGTTTCGGTCCTTGTCTTGCCTGTTTGTATTATTAAACTTGTGTTTGACGGCAGCTGCTCGGCGTATGGGTCTATTTCCCGCACCCTCACCCCCAAACCCTAACAGAATGCTCGCACCAAGACAAGACCCAGCCGACAGCGCCTGGTACGCGCTGTACCGTGTGCTGGGTGGACAGTCCCGTCCGGAGGCGTTTCCCGCGTGGTGTTCTGCGCCGGAGCCCCAGGACTGCCCTTCGTCGTATCCTCAGCCAGCGCCCCGGGACGGGTCTTTGTATTCTCAACCCGCGCCCCGGGACTGGTCTTCGTATCCTCAACCAGCGCCCCGGGACTCTCGCCCGCTCGTCCCCGCGCCTCGGCTGGCCCTGGGTTGGCCCTCGCCCGACCCGGGCCGCCCAGCACCGGAGCCCGCGGACCGGCCCACTCCGGTGTCTCAGCAGCTGTCCCCGGCCAGGTCTACGCATTTGTCTCCGGCCGGTCTACACAGCTGTCCCCGGCCCGGTTTTCGCAGCTGTCTCCGGCCCGGTCTTCGCAGCTGTCTCCGGCCCGGTCTTCGCAGCTGTCTCGGGCCCAATCTTCGCCTTCGTCCCCGGCCCGGTCTTCGCCAGACCCGGTGCCCCTGTGGGACCCACCGGACTGGCTGCCTCCTAGGGTCCCCCCGGATCGGCGGCCGTTGGGAACCGCCCGGACCTGCTGCCTCGTGGGTCCCTCCTGGGCCGCTTTCTGCAGGCTTTGCGGGGGCGGTCTCGGGTGTCCCGCCCGACCTCCTCTGGGCCTCCCAGACGGGCGTCCCCCGGGGTCCCGGTTCGGCCACCTCCGCGCCCCCCTGAGCGACTGCCCCGGTACAAGGGAACCAATAGTTTGGTGTTAATTGGTGAAATATTTGAGGAGATATTGACTTTTTGGGGTTGATGTTTATAGTTTGATTGGATCCAAAGGTTTTCCTCCAAAACGATGAGAAAACAGTTGTTCTGCTCTTCCATCACGTACTTTTATTGAGAAGTCAAGTGCGGGACGAGAGGAGAGCTGCGTCCTCTCCTCTCGCTGACAGCGCTGAGCAGCAGTGAGGGGAGGGCTTTCTCCTCCTCCTGGCTGTGTTTACAGCAGGCCTCTCAGACACGCGGCCCGGGGGCCAAATGCGGCCCGCCAGATGATTTCTTATTTATATTATAAATGACATTAAACACGTTAGAAGTACATTCCCATGAGGCAGCGCGCGGTAGCGCTAATGCCGCTGTGGACGTGAGAATGACATCATCAGACAGGGGAAGGGAGATGCGGCGCTTCTGCAGACGACTTATCAACTTTTTTCAACAAAGAAACGGACTAAAAGCAGCGGACAGAGAGAGGAGCTTCTGAAACAGGTGGAGACTGTCAGAACGTGAGGAGAAACTTTAGTTGTTCAGCTAAACATGTGCTGGAAAAGTTACAGCAGCTGACCAATGACCAATGCAAAGAAAACATATCATCATTAGTGCTTAAAAGCATCACAACAGTAAAGTGAGGAGACTTTCTCTCCATCTCTCTCTCAGAGCCATTATCATGTCAATTCATTTCATCTTTATTAAGGACACATGTGCCAACACATGATCCACAGTTACATTCAAAATAGACAATATGGAAATATATCAAATACTGCAAATAATTACAGCAACATAGACAGTAAAAAATCAATTCTCTAAGTGTAGGTGAGAAAAAGGCCTGAGGCCAATGACTCCACATTATTGAGCTGATCTCAGACACACCAGAGTCTGAATAATGGCATTTGGAGAGTTGCCAAGTCTACACATTCATTTATGTATTTATTTATTTGACAGGGTCATTACAAATGAACACAGTACAAAACAAGTTTGTAGCTGATGCTCATTTTCAGCTCCAGTCCCTGGTTGGGCCTTTCATTAAAAACACATTTGTACATTTTGCATTTCTTTCTAAATAGACGAACAGACAGAAACTGGACCTGACTCCTGAAAGATCATTCACTGATGCCCAGAAACTATTACCAGAAACTAAATGAGATTCATTGTCTGAGTCTGTCATTTCAAATTTAGAAGCTCAGCAAATGTTTGGTTGATTGGAAACCTCTGGAAGCTTAAACATGTGCAGATAGTTAATGTACAGTCTGTTTTAAGGAATATTACAGCAAACAATAAAAAGATGCTAAATCATAATGACTTAAGGCGAGACACTGCAGGTGAATAGGGAAAATAAATAAATGTAGAGATATCGATTGAAACTTTTGCTGAACATCACTGATATAAATATGAGACAAACATGTATTGCAATTTTACTGTCATTTTATGTTTTCATATAAAAATGAGGCATTTTGTTCATGAAAATGGACAAAGTTTCCGACATTTTGGGCAATGAAAACTAAATAATGGATTGAGCCAGATTAAAATGTTTGGTTTTATTTTATTGACATATTAGTAACAAAGAGTTTTTCAGAGGGATTTTGGAAAAACTGTTTAACTAATCATAAGTGAAAAAACTATAAAAACTATAATTCCGCCTTGTTTTTTGGGTTCAAAGCTGAATAAATCAGGCTTGGAATTAGATATTAAAAATCCCTCTGAAAAAACCTTCACTTATTGTTCAGTCCAAGACTGGACAGTGTGAAGTCTGTGTGAGCGACTATAAGGGCTCAGGCTCTGCCCGAGTGGGGCCTTATCCTCATTCAGAGAAAACCAGCCCTGAACGTCTTGTAGCGAGTGCACATGTGCGGCCCCTTCCGCCGCTCTGCCGTATTTTGCGGCTCCCAGAAGGAAAAATACCATATTTGGATTATAGCGTCATCACGGGGACCCTTCAGGACACGTGGATGTAAAATCTGTCAATATTTATGAATGAATATCCGTGTGAAGACGGCTTTACGAAGAGGCGGAGCTGCTACTTCCGGGTTATCTCCGCCTCACTCGCGGCAAAAACATCATCAAATAAACATCATACGGGCTAAGTTTAGTCATTTTATTCTCTGACATGAAAACTAAGATGTAAAGGGAGGAAACTAGATACAAATCTCCACTTGGACCACTGTGTGAAAAATCAATCCTTTCACCTGCCGTGTCTCGCCTTAATAAAAAGCTTTGGTCTGTTGCGGCCCCCGACCAACACTGGGTTTGCATTTTTGGCCCTCGCTCCAAATGAGCTTGAGACCCCTGGTTTAGAGAGATCTGTTTGGAGCAGGCTTTACTCTGCCCTTCCCCATCACCAGCTTTCATTTATTTATAGCCTCATCATTATTAGACTTATTTCCCACATGTTTCTATAGAAAACAATCAATTCAATTGTATTTTAAAGAGTGGATATTGTTTGGGTTTAGAGAGAAGCTGCTAGACATTTTGAAATGACCTCAAAAGACAAATAACAAAGGTATAACATAAAAAATATAGGCCTATATTTGAGTATAAGAGGGCTATATACTTTATTTCACTTTGCTTTGACATAGTTTATTTTGTCAAGGTGTATCTAAATAAGGAAAGCCACAGGTGTAAGCTCTTAAATCCTGTTTCAATGTTGTTCCTCTCTGCTATAGAGGCTGAGAAATCCATCATTTAGTCGACGTTGACACAATTGCTGATTTTCCAGAAAAAACTTCAGGTCTTTGGGTCTTTTCTTAAATCGCCCACAGGTTTTAAAGGCTTTGTTTCAGGTGTTTTAGGCCTAAATGGGTTAAACACTTCTCTGTGGTTCATGACACAGAGTTTCAGGTTTAAATTAAAGGAAGCTCATTTGTTTAGCTCTTTTCACCTTTAAAGCAGTACTAAGTAACTCATGCCCCTAGAGGCCATAAGCGCCACTGCAGGTGTCGTAGCATGTTGTGTTTTTACTCATTAATTGTCCGTGAGAGTAAATACTACGCTGACAGAAAAGACAAAGGGACAGAGGATATTGTTCATCCAGTTACACAATGGAGATCATTTTTTTCACTCAAACTTGGCTGTAAATACTGTTTAAGTGGCGCTAGCCCGCAGTTAGCTTTGCCCGTTAGCCTGTTAGCTTCTCTTCGTGATTCCATTAGTGTGTATTGGTGACTCTGACCCGGAGGCAGGAAAGTTGCAATTGTGGTTTTCTGTCCAGAGACACCAGGGGGCGATGAAAGACCCTCCAATCATCCCATTAACACTTGTATTACCCCAGAGGGACTACGGAAAGGATTTATTAAGGTAAACAAGTTACTTAGTTCTGCTTTAAACTCTAGATTAATTTTCCCTAAAGTGCTCCAAAGCTCCTCAGCAGGAGGACTGATGATGGGCGGGCTTTGTGTCAGTGGCGGGGCTCTGTGACAGTGGGCGGAGCTGTGTGTCAGTGGGCGGGCTTTGTGTCAGTGGGCGGGGCTCTGTGACAGTGGGCGGAGCTGTGTGTCAGTGGGCGGGGCTGTGTGTCAGTGGCGGGGCTGTGTGTCAGGGGCGGGGCTGTGTGAGATCTGCTGTAGTTCCAGTAATGACTGACAAACGCTCAGCTTTAAATAAACGTCTCAGTTTAACAGGTGTGAGAGAAAACAGCTGGACCACAGTCACAGAGTCAGGAAACTTCAGCAGCACAGACAGTGTTTATATGAGACTCTGTTTACAGTGTTGGGGAGTAACTGAACACATGTATTTAGAATACTCATTTTGAGTAACTGTAATCTGGTAAAGTTAGCCTCTTATTGAGGTAATTAGAAAACAATTACTTTCCAAGTATCAATGGAATACATTGCAGTTAATTAATGATTATATTTCAGTTTCATATTCATAGTTCTCTGTTATTTTGGGCTGTGGGCGTTTGCAAAGTGCTTTAATGCATCTGAATTAGTGGTAATAAGTTCATAACAGGAGGTGTAACAAGTGTAGCTGCACGTTTTTAACCATACGCCGCTTTTATGCATGAATATAATGAAAATCAACATAAAAGTTTTCTAAGTATTCAGAATACAGTACTCTGATTGGACAAAGTAATGGAATACATTACTAAATACATTTTAAGGCAAGTATGGGCGATGGTGGCGCAGGTGGTAGAGCGGGTCGTCTCGTGATCGGAAGGTCATGGGTTCGAATCCCAGCTCCCGCAAATGCACACTGTCGTTGTGTCCTTGGGCAAGACACTTCACCCTACTTGCCTCCAGTGTCTGCGTACACTGGTGTATGAATGAAAGTGTGAATGGGTGAGTGGATCCTTGCTGTAAAGTGCTTTGAGTGCCTAATGTAGGTGGAAAAGCGCTATATAAGTTGAGTCCATTTACCATTTACCATTATTCAGTATTCTGTAACTAAATACAATTTCTCCCCAACACTGTCCGTTTCCCAGAATGCTTTGTGTGAACGTTATACTCACACTTCCTGGGTCCTGGTATTAACCTCTCAGCTCCAGCATGATCCAGTCTGAGGAAACACACTTCAGTTAAACAGGGCATGCAGATGATGTCACACAAGAACAACAAACACAGCCTCACTGTTATACAGTGGGTGTCTGTTCGTTTCGTCGCCTTACACGCGTGAAGCACACGTGGCCTCACGTGTGCTTCACGCGTCTTTATTTATTTTTTCCCAGTGACGCTGCAATGACCCAAACAACCACCAGGTGGCACTTGTGAGCAGGGTTAGGAACACTGGCTTCTCACCGCTCTTTCTTTCTTCACCGGCCAACTTCTCTGTGGCGTTATAGCTCAATGATAAGGCGCTAGACTCTAGTGCGGGAGGAGCTGGGTTCAAATCCCGGCTATGACACTTTTGACACAACTCCACGATCAGCACCAAGTTATGAAGATAAAAATATTATTAGTCCACTTTTGTACTGGCTTTTAACTTTGCTGTCTCTGGTATTCTATTACCTAGAAATAGCATTCAATAGCTCCCGTGTTTTCTGGGCACAAAACAAAACCCTGAGAATAGCTGATGCTGGAGGAGTCCGTACTCCATCACGCGGTGTGCGGAGAGCCAAAGGCAGCGGCTCGTGCCACAGCCGCTCCTAGCTCTCAGCAAGTTTATTTTTTTCTGACGGCTGCACTGCAGCCATATGCACGTTAAATTGTGAATCTTTTTACGAATGGGGCAACACATGCATCACTCCTCTCTCAGTGCCGCCGCCTGTCATGCGCTCATTACGCACTGTGCGTCGGCTGTCTGATGCTCCAAGAGGCACCACTGAGGCCACTGTGATTGAATGATGTTGAACAGTATTTGTGCCGCTGTTTATTAATGCAGTTGACATAAAAACGATCCATATTAAATGAGAACGATTAGGAAGAGCAGCAAAGGAAACATGCCAGCATGTCCAGTAATCAGGGCTTATGGCACAATTACGCGGAACTGTCCGTGGGGCGCGTCATATGCGTGTCCATTATGCGTAAAAGCACAGTGACCCACACATACACACCCCCATGCGCGCTGCTTCTTGGAGAAGGACTTGTTTTTGGACAATGTTTTGCACGAAGGGGAGCGCGTGGCTTGGTCAGCGCTGTGAGCGGAGCATCCACTTTTCAGTCTCTTTAAAGCCTTGAGACAGTGCGCGGCGTCTTTCCCGCGGACTTCAGCGCTTTGTTGTGAAATACAGACTAGCCCGCACCTGTCACTGCCTTTGTCCAAAACTATCTCATGAGCCGCTGTAGAGGGACTGGGAAATGCGCATAGATGGGCCGACAGCGGGGACGCTCAGAGCGGGGATGAACAGGGAGGGAGACGCTGAGCTGACTCCTCTAGCGCCATGAGGATCGTTAATAAGCCTCGATCATTATCAGCTATTCTCACGAAACACGGACAAAAGCCGAGGGCAAACAGATACGCTCAAAACGATTGTCGGAATAGCGGTACCAAAAAGTGTCGGATTGGCGGGGTGTCGCAATAATAAAATACGGCCATATTCCCACCCCCAGTGTCTGAAAAGGACCTGGGCTCCCCTGAAAGCCTACTTTGAGACTTTTAGGGGGAGCTCTAAAACACTGTCCATTTTTGTGTCGCATATAGATTTTGATTAAGGTTCCTGAATAAATGATGATATAAAAAATGTGTCAATGCTGTGTGTTTATTCGCTCATTACATTACTATTTCCGAACATCTTTTTTTTTCTATTTCCTAACATCTGTTTCCGCTAATAAATGCAATGCTGTGTCTCCTGCTGTGACCATCCATGCGTGGCGGCGCTGCACTGAAATTACACTGAAATTCTCACACGCATTAAAGTAATTATGCTGTAGTTCGGCCTATTTACAAATGAATAGATGCAAATTGAAGCCATCAGAGTCGGCAGTTCTGACCTGTGTCAATCCCTGCATTTTCACACCTCTGGGGGGAGGGTGTGCGTGTGTAACGATTACTATTTTGTAACGATTAGTATTTATTATATTAATTATTATGTGAAATACTAACCCTAAGTAAAACAGTTAAACTTCTTGGTATTCTATTACTTAGAAATAGCATTCAATAGCAACATGTTTAAGCATAAAGTTAAAACATAACAATTTAAGAGTATGGCCTGAGCGGGGTTCGTACCCCGGTCGCCGGCGTGAGAGCCATTCATAATCCCGTTCCGCCACAGAGGCGGTGTTTGATCACTTTGACATTTTCAGTATAGAAACACCCCTACTTTGACACAATGAATATCACAAAATAAAACATCTATTAATATCTATTTAATCCATTATTACAGTGAAGCAGGTTTTCCACATTGAACACATTTTGCTCGCCCGAGTGATAGGCTATTAAGAATGTCTTGTCCTAAATAGAAATATTAAATGAAAATGTCAGTTTTTAATTGTTTTGAAAACGAGACTGTTGGTGTGAACGGGTAAAGCTGTTTTGCTTTGTCCCAGTGACCAGCTCATTCTGAACATCAGACGTTTGGACTCTGCGCTCTGCTTTTATACTTTGCTGCAGACTGTTACTGTAGGCTACACATGTTTTTCCGAGGCAGATCGCTTTCAGAATGTCTGTATTTCGAATTAGCATAGAATTCTATATAGACAATACATAATTATTTTAAATATATACGTTAATGCAATTTCATTATAAAGATTAACATTAGTACAAAATATGTATATGTTGCCTCTGCAACATAGAGGCTTATCTATCTATCTCGAACACAGTTAATGATATAGTTGAGCTGTCTGATGATCTGAATGACTGACAAAAGCAGCGAAAATAAAGCGACAGCTCCAGTGCCTGAGTGTGAAACCTGTCACTGCCTTTGCCCAAAACACCGCAGCGCTCATTCAGTCAAATTGTAACGTGCGGGGTACGAGTCCCGGTCACGTTCATAATGTATGTATTTTATGTTTACAAATACGGGTGTTTAAAAGCGTCACAACAGTAAAGTGAGGAGCCTTTTCTCTCCATCAGAAAGTGTCCAGAGTGTGTTCACAGGTTGGGGTGGGGGTGGGGGTGGGGGTGGGGTAGGGGTAGGGCGGGATCATTTACATACAACTCACACTGAGAGAGGGATTCAAACTGCAGACCGGTCCACGTGGAGCTTGATAAACATGTAAACTTTAAATACAATTGGAATTCAACTCCACAATCAGCACCAACCAAACTGCAGGAATAAAAATGCAACTTGCTGTCTCTGTTATGCTTTTACTTAGAAATAGCATTCAATAGCAACACATTGAAACATAAAATACATTCTCATGATATTGCTAATAAAAATTTAGGACTGGCCAGGGATCGAACCCGGATCCCCCGGGCCATAACCTGCAACACTAACCATTCGGCCAGCACAATCTCACTAGGCAGAGAAAGTTTGCACGCAGTCTTATATCAATAACGCACCTGCTGTTGTCTATCCCATACTGTAGAAGAAGTCAGAAAGGAACTTTTGCTATCGTCCAAACGAAAGTCTTAGACAATTGTGATACGCCACACAGACGCTGGAGAAAGCAGCGTATAGACCCAAAGCCGCTAAAGCAGAGATCACCCGCGTCTCATGGAAAATTAAATCAATTGGTCAGGACATGCACGGACCTTGAACACACAGCCAATTTTACAACATTTCCTTTTGACAAGGAAAGAAGATAACAAGCTGATAACATTACGTAATTGCACACAAGCAAGCAAAAGGTGTGCAACCAACATTGCCTGAGACAAGAATCGAACCCGGATCCCCGGGTCATAACCTGCAACGCTAACCATTCGGCCAACATAGTATCACTAGGCAAAAAAAGTTTGCACGCAGTCTTATACCTGAGCGTTTAAGTCGCTGGCAGAGCTAAAGCGGACTTAACCTGCCACCTTGTGGCGATAAGATGTAATACATCTCACGCAACTCCGTGAGTCATGAAATGCGCGAATGAGGACGACAAAACGAACTGACACCCGCTGTAGGGTCATTTTGTTGCCGTTGAATCAGGGACCTGTTTTAAATTGATCGTTACATCTGTATGAATAAACAGTGAAGCCCAGCACAATACTAAAGTATGGTGAGGTACACAGTAGAGACCTGCACGGGACGGGAAATCCCGCAGGACATGCAGGACCCGACACAAATCTCGCGGGAGCAGGCGGGATTCAAACTACCCCGGGCGGGAGCGGGCGGTCAGACCAAAACACGTCAGGTCCCGATATGTCCCGACATGTCCCGTCCATCCATCCATCTTCTTCCACTTGTCCGTTGCCGGGTCGTGGGAGCAGCCGTCTGAGCTGCCCAAATCACATTGCACCAGCCCCTATGGCTCCTCCTGCAGGTGGTGGGTCCACATGTCCCGTATAAGAAAACAACAGGGTGTTACACACACGTGGACACGAGCGCAGCCTTTTTACGCATCACCGCCAGTGGACACCGGGATGATGCAGAGATCCCCACGCTACAGCACCTTCACTGGCTGCTTTTGCTCCACACTGACCAACCGGACTTACAGCTGAACTACACTCAAACCCGCCATTATCTCCTGGCACAAGTCAATTCAAAACTTATCAAAACCTCCCTCTGTCCGTGTGCTGCGCTTTGCATAAGCCCTTAAAGCCAACGCACGTTTGGTTTAGTGTAAGTATTCTGTCTTTACTAGTGTGTGAGAACCAGCTTTGCAGATAGAACAGTCTCTAATGAAAACCAAGAAGCGTCTTGCTGTATTTGTGAGATTTACTGAAGTACTTTAAAACTATAACATACAGTTACACAAAGAATGCATATTACAATCTCAATTGGGTAAATATACAATGCAAATAGAAAATAAGTAGCTTAGAGTTAACTAAAACCTTCAAAAAACGATTGTATTAGCGAGCTATTAGCACGAGGCTAATTTACATGGGAAAAGCCATAGGGATGCTAACGGTATTAGCGCCGGATATTTTCTTCCTAATTACGAATAGGAAACATGCTAAAAATTACTAAATTTTGTATCTAATGGAAGCTAAGATCGCTATCATTTGAATACTTACAGACAGATATTTTTGTGGGTCAAAATAAAATGTAAGAAGCTGAAACACTGTGGAGTTTGACTTTCTGTGGGACTGCTGAGCATGACTGAACTATTTGCAAGTGTTTTCTAAAAAAAGAAAAAAAAACTAAACAGTACTGGTAATTTAACAAACACGCTTCTATACTTACATAGAACCTCCTTAGAGTAACTTGGAATCTTCATGAAGGGTGATCCGTTACTTCCAATCCTTCATAACAGCATTTACTTCCAGCAAAAAACAACAACACAGAGCATCTAGCTAGGAGGATATAGACTCGTCTCTGATTGGCCGAGAGCGGACCAGGGCCCGCCTTCCCAGGGGTCAAGAACTGCATAGCATATTGAAAATAGTTGCACTCAAACCTTGTGGCAATGCAATATGCAATATGCAATGCAATCCAGAGGGAGGTGCTGTTTCACAACACATTAAATGAAACTTACTCAAAAGTCGAATAGAATATTCCAAGTCAAAATAAGATATGACATTCAACTTTGCCAAAAACAACTTGAAACTAAATGCCATTTTAAGAATGAATAGAACAATGAATAAAGAGGCCAAATTTCCATGTCAATATGCTATTCATTTCAAAATCTTATAATTTGCAATATATAAAGACATTGTATTGAAACTTTACATATTGAATTGCCATTAGAACTTTTGGAATAGAACATTACATGTCAAAATAGGATATAACATGCAACTTTGTCAATACAACTCAAACTAAATGCCATTTTAAGAATGAATAAAGAGGCCAAATTTCCATGTCAATATGCTATTCATTTCAAAATCTTGTAATTTGAAATATATAAAGACATTGCATCGACACTTTACATATTGAATTGCCATTAGAACTTTTGGAATGGAACACATTAAATGTCAAAATTGGATATAACATTACACTTTGCCAAACACAATTCCAAAATAAATACTAAACTAACATAATGCATAGCCATTTGACAAATGAATAGACAATTGAATTAAGGTGCCAATAGTCTTCCATAGTAGATATCCACTCTATCAATCTGGACCACCGTTTTTCATGAATATTTTTTTCTTTTTCAGATTTTAACATACACCCCTCAACTTTGTAATAATATTCAATATTGAGAATGAGGAGTTGACGTCACGGCACAGAGCCCCCCCTCCCCATCCCCCCTCGCCGACATATTGGCTGCGCTCCGGTGGCAATACACATTGTTTACGTGTGTTGTTAACGCCGTAGTAGTGGAGGTTCTTGCTATTCCACACTGTTTTACCGCCTGGAAGTCACTGCTGTGTTAAAAACTGCTCCAATACCTCACACGATAGACATGGAAAACGTAGGAACAATGGGATACAGTTTTTTATGTTACAGAAATGGACACAGCATCCAGGAGCGCAAGTCTCTGACCTGTCAAAACGTTTGTGTACATTGAACATCTCGTAACAATGTAGTGTTTACGAAACACGCACTTTATTACTTTGTCATTTTGGTCAAGAAGTGACAACACACTAAAACACATGTGAGGAAAGTTACTTTTGCCAGTACAGCTGTTTTCAGCAGCTGGAGGCTTGTAGAGCCATGTCCTGCACCCAGACACAGCAGAAAGTCTCATAACTTTCCAAAGACTTGTGGCTTTTAAACTCCTGCATCATGTAGTAACTTGCATCAAATACAAGGTAGTTTACTGTGTCCATGTTTGTGCACGGAGGTAAATGGTCCAGGTCTGCGCTGCAGGAGCTCGTGTGTCGATGTTTTGAATGTCCGCAAGCTTCTCCAAATACTGCTGTTTTGCGCTTGGTATGAGCTTGTTCCTATAAGGTCCCTTTTCTTTGGCCTTATCTCTTTGCATAGTTTTACTTTCTGTCTTTTCGTTGTCTTATTCGTAGATCTCTCTCTGTCTCGCCGAAAACGTAAATGCGCAAAATTTAAAGTGCTCTGGAATATGAGGAATGCGTGAAATTCTGGGAGCGTGCCCTTAATCCGCAGCCAATATGTCCGACAGGCTCAGAGCCCCCCCCAAATCACCCCAACTCGGCACGTGACTCCTCATTCTCAATACCGCAAAAACTTGTTTAGTGAAGCCGTATTTTTGGTTTTAAAAATAAATTTCTTACCTAAAAGAATAATTAGGTTAATTAATTGCTTCCATTTTGATTCTCCAAGAACCCCAACACCACCGAAGGCAGGCCTAACTGACATCTTATATTCATGTCTTTGAATATTTGCTGTACTGCTTCCCAAAAGGCCGCCCCCACATGGCAGTACCAAATAAATGGTCAATAGATTCTGTTTCACTTAAACAAAAACGGTATTTGTAACTGTTTTACAGGTAAGCTGGTTGGTAAATTGCACATTAAACAGTAGTAGAGTTTCTCCTGTACCTTTAAGAGTAAGTTAAATTAACCTAGGAAGTGTTTTGTATATGTTATTTGTTTAAAAACGAGTGTTAGACCAAGTTAACGTTTCTAAGATGGCGGATGTTGGTCCAACGGTAACCAAACGAAATACTGTTTTAATTCTGTACACGGTTAAGTTCAAGACATAAGTGCCCAGAGATACTTGATAAGATTGTACTATAGGCAATTTAAGTTATAAGGACACTCCAAATGAACTTTTAAGTGTTTGTTTTTACCATAAGCACATCAGTTATGTGTGTTCAGCTAAGCTACTAGTGTAGACGTTTAATATTTTTTTGGAAGAAGTCCTGTCAGTACGTGATACGAGTGAAAAAAAGGCAGCAAGCTCCAGTGTTAATAGTATTTGTAACTGTTTTACAGCTTGTGCCTGAGAAATAAATGTGCTGCACCAAGAGAGAGTTGGCCCATCTTTCGAGACGTGTAACATTGAAACTACCTTAGATCAATCTTATTCAATAAATTCAATCAATGCCCATGAAACAAATCAAGTTCTTTGCTGCTCCATGAAACAGTGAGATCTGCTTCAGTAACTGCGTTTCCATCACTGGATTTTAATGCACATTTGGAAGTTTCGCATTCATAAGGAGTGATGGAAACACCACATTTTGCATTTAAAACTCTTAATTCACATAAAAAGTTTATCCGCTCGCATGAGGTGTTTTTGATTTGTGTGCATAAGCATTAATGGGCATTTTGGAAGATGGAAACAGTTTTTTCGCATAAAGTTTGATGTAGTGAATAAAAAGTACACGTGACTGTTGGCATAGCCGACCTGTGGACAGACGTGAAGAGGAAAAGTAATCCATCAGTAGCAGGTCGTCTCTAGTCCAAACATATTTCCCAGATGCAGAGGCTCAAACATGGCTGTTTCTGCTGCAGCATTTATGCTACAACACTGTCTGCAACTATGGACCGAGTTAGCCACACAACACTTGCCCAAAGACACAGACGCCGCCTGATCCTCATTAGAAAACGTAGTAAACTCACTCTGGGATATTTTTTGTTTGTCCAGCCTTTACAGGTCATGCAAGACTTCAGAGTAGTAGCAGTGAGTTAAGATACTTTTGCTTAGCTTTAGTGTCGCCTAAATTAACATTTATTCATGGCATTACGAGTAAAAACAAGCAGCTAATTCCAACATGGTAAATTAATTTGGCCAAAAACATTACAAAAAAGCTCGTACTTCAAGTGAAATCACAAACGTACAGTGCACCCTCTGCTGGGTAAATGCTGCAATTGCACCATGCAGCTGCCTGCTGTAACCATGGTAACCAAAGCCACGATTTGCAAAATCTCTTGAATGGAAACGTGTGAAAATTCGCTTTTGTTATTACGCATTTATTATGCTCATTTTAGACAGATGCACATTTTCTCTGATGGAAACACAACTTATATTTGAATCAAATAATATAATTTCAAGTAAACAAAACAATCATAGGTTAATTGTTTCTATTATTGACTAAAAATATTTTTTTTAAACTTGCCTTGTGTCTTAAATGCGCTGTATAAATAAAGTTGCCTTGCCTAAAATTAATTGTTTGACCAAATTGTGACAAAAACGTTGCTTTTTTTGTAAAAGGACACAACTAAAATGAACTCTGGCTGCAGAGCTATTAAATAAGTCAAAGCAAGTATTTTTCTTAAAGTGGAATTTAAATGCTTTTACAAGTCACACAAGCACCACCTTTTTTCTTTTTTCTTTTCTTGACAGCTGTGATGCATTATGGGTGATTTTGGCTGGAGCAAGGCAGCGAAGGCTACACTGATGTATCCTTGGTATATTAGCCACATGCTAAACAAAGGGAGGACACAGGCCTCCAGACGACTTGAACATTAGAACAGCACTTGGGCAGCGAGTGATGATGTGGCTGCCTGACCACGCCCACTTCAGACCAAGGAAAGGCGAGGATCCTAAGCTTTGGGAAACAGCTCTGCTGTGGCCGAGCGCTCTGACGCACCGCCACATTAACATCACACTGGAACTCGGACAATAGCCTGTCCTTTAGTCATTAAACCAGTCCTACTCACTCCTTTTCAGGTTAAACGTCCGAGGAATGTTTCTACAGATAACTAGTGCTTCTTTGATTAAGTGGCCAAAAACTCAGGAGGTGCTCAAGCACCCCCTTATTTAAAGATCGACACCAAAACATGAGCTAATGTTACTGGGACAGATGCTTAATGAATCTGAATGGACTTCTAAAATAAAATAAAAATCCAGTTTCTTACATTTTAATGTTTACTCGGTAAATGAGAGTAATAATGTCCTAACTGTAATGAATGTGTCCTCACCTGAGAGTGGAGAGTGAGCAGTGGGGATCCTCCTGTAGAGCAGTCAGGAGCTTTACTCCTGTGTCTCCTGGATGGTTGAAGCTGAGGTCCAGGTCTGTCAGATGGGAGGGGTTGGACCTCAGAGCTGAGGCCAGAGCAGCACAGCCTTCCTCTGAGATCAGACACCCTGACAGTCTGAACACACAGGGTTAAACAGAGTCATAGAAATGACAAACTCACAGAGATGAAGAGTAAACCCTCTGACCTGAGCTGCTCCAGTTTACAGTGAGGACTCTTCAGTCCAACAGACAACATCTTCAGCCCTGAGTCCTTCAGGTCATTATGACTGAGGTCCAGGACTGTCAGACTAGAGGAGCTGAGGACTGAGGACAGAGCTTCACAGCTGCTCTCTGACAGGTTACAGCTGCTCAGTCTGGAGGAGACGGAACATTTACAATAAGACACAAAGTTACACAAACACAGAAATAAGAACTGGATTTAAAGAGGGCTGTTAGGCTTTTGCAGGTGTTTAAATCTGAACAGAAAGAGAAGCTTCTGCATTTCAGATTGAGTGAATAACATTGCGTACTTGTCACTCAATTTAATGCTTTTGCTGCCGTGCTGTTGTGACATCACTCACATACCCTCTATAACCTCAAACACATCTTGAACAATATTTCACATCTCGTTGGTTAGAAAATGCCACATTGATCTAAAATGTCCAGTGGTTTCCTTCCTGGGGCTCAGGAGGAACAGGAGGAGCTTCGCATAAGCTCCAGCAGCTGTGCTCAGAGCAGCCACTGGAGAAGATTCAAAGACTATTGAAAGATGTGCAAGTGGCTCGAAGCACAACTTCAGCAGGCTCCAAATTCACTTTGTTTCTAGTTGGCGCTTGTTGTTCTGACTTTGAACTTTAGGAGCAGAGACGATCGTTTAAAAGAGTGAGAATAAGAGTCAGGACACACTTTCCCCGCCCACCTCCTCCTCTGATTGGTCCCGTTTAGTCAGTCACTCTCTGTCAGCCAATCAGAGTCACTGCTGCTGTGGTCGTGCTCTTTCTCACTTCCTGAAACACTGAACTAATTCAGCAGCTTTTTGGAAAGAGACGATGGTCACACAGGCGTTATTTCAGCTCCTGTTCAGGCTGTTTTTGATGAAGGAACTTTCGTGTTCTTAAAGAAAAACTGACACTGGGATATTTTAATAATATCTTAAAACATTACAGACCAATAACAATAACTATGTTCATGTATTTAACAAATAATACACATTAATTGAAACAAGAAAGATAAACCCTCTGACCTGAGCTGCTCCAGTTTACAGTGAGGACTCTTCAGTCCAACAGACAACATCTTCAGCCCTGAGTCCTTCAGGTCGTTGTTACTGAGGTCCAGGACTGTCAGACTAGAGGAGCTGAGGACTGAGGACAGAGCTTCACAGCTGCTCTCTGACAGGTTACAGCTGCTCAGTCTGGAGGAGACGGAACATTTACAATAAGACACAAAGTTACACAAACACAAAAATAAGAACTGGATTTAAAGAGGGCTGTTAGGCTTTTGCAGGTGTTTAAATCTAAACAGAAAGTGTGCTGGAGTAGTTTTCTCTCCCACCAGCAGGAGGTATTGTAGTTGTTTTGCATGTTATGTTTACTGTTATCAGCATTAGAGTGAATATACAGCACATGTTGAAATATGGCTGACAGCAGAATCCACTTCTGATGTGATCTTTGTCCATCCTTCATTGTTGTTTTACAGAAAGCATTGCTTGTGAGTATTTTATGTTGCATATGAGTCTTGAAGACAATATGTGTTATTATTTGTGAACATTTACGCTAAAAAAGATTATATTTGATCGTTTTCAGTTTTGATTAATGTTAGCCAGATTTTGCACATACATGTGTCCAATAATATAAGAATACAGTCTAAATGCTGTTTATTTGTTTCTGTTTGTAGTTTCACTCTGTCGGTAATTGAAGGAAACGTCAATAAATGGACAATACACCTGTCAAATTCGAGGAATTTATCTATCTGCGTAGCTGTGTCAGAGTCCAACAGTGAGGGCAGAATAGAAAGAGATGCTTCTACATTGCAAATTGAGTAAATAACTGTCATAAAATTTGTGATATCATATGTGTTTACATTTGGTGATTGCAAAATATTCTCAAATCCATTTGTATGCATTGAACTGTTAACCTAAGCATGTGTTAAAGTGACTTCATGAAGGCCTGGGACCTTCTGGTAATTAAGTTGACCTGTAAGTTAAGATAACGCTGTTTTTGTTTAAACAGAGAAGAATACAAGCCATAAAAGTGTAACTTTTTGTTTATGAGGGGCTGTTAGCCCTTGGGAGTTAGTCGGAGGAAAGATTCACATGACCTGTCTTCCTGTGCTCAGGGAAGGAGGAGGTTTACATTTACTTTGCTGTGTGTAAGGAATGTGGGCGTGTGATTATCTGATGGAAAGTTACTGAGGAAAAGGGGCATGGCTAGATATGTTCATATAGGCTGTAAGAATTTTTGTATGGTGAGTGTGGTTTTTGAGCTGAGGCTGGCGCGGCGCCACATGGCCCAGTCTCATCCACCCCGGTACCGATAAGAGCAATAAACCTCAATGCTTGACCTTCGTGTGTTAAATCCGTTTATTTCTGGAGCAGAAAATAACCGGGGAGTTTCTAAAGATTGCTGTGCAAAAAAAACAATAACATTGCGTACTTGCCACTCAATTTAATGCTTTTTCTGCCGGGCTTACGTTTAAGTTTACTTTATTGAATGGACAGTATGCACTTTCATTAAAAAGATGCTGCACCAGATTTAGCACTATGCTAATTTCCATTTGTAGTCCTACACAATTAAAATTACATAACAAAAATAAGAATTACATATCTGTCGAGACGGCCGACCCTAAGTTCTGGAAAAAGTCAACAATTATACCTTTACCTAAGACTTCTTGCCCAGCTACAAATAAAGACTATCGGCCTGTGGCCTTGACGAGCATTGTTATGAAATGTTTTGAGAAAATGATGGTGAACTCGTTAAAATCAGAAGTTACAGCTTTTTAGATCCACTACAATTCACTTATAAGCAGGGTCTTGGCACCACTGATGCTATTGTTGGAATGACTCATTTGATTTGTAAACATCTGGAAAACTCTGATTGTTACGCACGGGTCCTATTTGCTGATTTTACATCGGCCTTTGACACTGTCCGCCCCACACTTACTTGTACAAAAACTGTTGGCCCTACAGATTAGCCCTTTTCTGGTGAAGTGGTTTTACTCTTTTTTTAACAAACAGGTCACAGCGAGTGAGGGTAAATAACACTTTGTCTGAAGCAAAAACAAGCAGCACTGGAGTGCCCCAAGGAGCTGTAAGTTCTCCCATTCTCTTTACTTTATATACAAATGAATGCAGAAGCAAAAAGCCAAACAACAAAATCTTAAAATTAGCTTACTAAGAAAAGGCGAAAGTCCATCTAAGTACTTTGATGAAATTGACTCTTTCCATTCCTGGTGCGTGGAGCACAACTTGACTCTTAAAGTAGGTAAAACTAAAGAGATGGTCTTTGACCCCAAAGGGCTTATGTCACATAACCCAATTCTTATTGGTGGTAGTGAAATAGAACAAGTTGAGTCCTTCAAATATCTTGGTGTTTACACTGACAACCTACTCAAGTGGAATGTGCATGTTGATTTTCTTTGTCGCAAATTGTCTCAGAGGCTTCATTTTTTAAGAAGACAGATTGTTTGGCGTGAGTACAAAAATAATGTCTTGGTTTTAGGAAAGCCTAATTAGATATGGCATGGTGGCCTGGTTTGGCCTCTCACTGTCCTGTGTAAAACCAAAATTGAGAAATTGGTCCGAAATGCCATGAAGATTATTGGCAGGAAAGAGTTTCCTTCTTTAAAATCACTCTTTGAATCCTCGGCCTTGGCACAGGCAAAACACATTCTCAAAGAACCTTCTCATGTGCTGTTTAATGAATATGAGCTTTTACCATCAGGGAGACGATATCGGGCTATAAGAGCCACAAAACACCGATACAAACATTCTTTTATTCCTGTGTCGGTTGCTCTTCTTAACATGTGCAGTTAACACTTTGTTAGGCCTATTATGTTCTTATTACCTGATGTTACACTGGGCAACATTGTGGCCTTAATGTGTAACACATTCTGTTGTATTGTGATTGTTGTATTGTGATTGTTATGGCGCAGCCATATTCCACTGTTGAAATTATGCCGAACGAGCTGACTGTTGTCCTTTTTGTACTTTGAATATATTTAATGCATCTTTTATACATTGCTATTGTATGTACCACAGCATGGCAAGTCCAAGACAAATTTCCCTATGGCACAATAAAGTTTATCTTATCTTATCTTATTTGGATGTATAATATAGAATCCAAGTAGCCTAGTCTATTGACTAGTAAAATGTTCTCCCCCACTGAATGGAGATATGTAGAGGTGGAAAGAGAGTGCTGCTATATGCAGCATATAAGGGACTGAAGAAATATGGAGATCCTGAGTCAGTGGAGATTAGAACAACGTGGCCATTGTTAAAGAAATTGTCAAAAGATACAGTAGAAGGCTCTAAGGCTTATCAGTCCTAATAGATACTAAATGGCAGTTCAGATTGTGTAGTGATTTCCCATTTAAGCCTCCGAAAGAAGAAAAGGTGGTAAAGTTGTTGCCCAAAGTAGTAATACACACTGACAGTAGTAAAAAGGACCAGGATAAAGACAATGCAGTGTGGGCCTGGAAAGCATATGATCTGTTAGGGAGGAAGTTATTCCAACAACGAGGTCAAGTAAAGGGGTCAGCACAGACAGCAGAAATAGAGGCCTTCATGAGGAGATTAGCGTGGGATGATAAAAGGAAGTTTAAAGATATTAAGGTGGTGTCTGACAGCAATTATGTAGTAGAAGGCTTCGATCAGAATCTTGAGATATGAAGTAAAAATGATTTTCAGACGCACAGAGGGAAAGAGCTTGAGCACATGATAAGTGGATGGTTATATCTCAGTTGGCACAAAGAGAGAGAATTTTAGTAGAACATATACATAGTCATTGTCCGGTGGTTGATGAACGTGGCAGAGGAAATCAAGAAGTGGACAAGTTAGCCCAACAGCGACATGCAGGAGCATTGTTTGAGATTAGAGCAGCCTATGTTCCTAAATCCTGGTATCAAAATGGAAGGATGGTAGTGCCAGAGGAGGAAGTGAAGGCTTTTATAGAAATGGCACATAAGGCGTTAGGACATGCAGGAGAAAGGACAATAGAGCAGTGGCTCAAAAGACAGGAGGTGCAAATACATGGATGGAAGGAGAAATTTAGAGATCTGAAGAGGGCTTGTGAGAGGTGTGTTTTGAAGGGAGGAATGAGGAAAGTGAAAGCAGAGAATCTCAGAATAAAGTGTGAGACGCCAGGAAAGCATATATCGGTAGATGTAGACCCTCTTAGTAGTAAAACCAGGAGGGGTCATGATATGTTTCTGGTGTTTGTAGATAATGCTGGGGATATACTAGGAAGTATCCTATCAGACAGGAAAGAGCAAGGGAAGCAGTGAAGTGTCTCTATGAGACAATGTAACACCATTAGATAATGTCTCTGTGAGACAATGTAATACCATTAGATAATATAGGGTCCCTGCGTACAGACAATGCGACTATATTTGCCTCCAGACAATTTACTGAAACGCTGGAGATCTCAGGGGTCCAGCACATTTTATCAACACCATATGCAAGTAAAACCAACGGATGCCCGGAGCGTGCTGCAGGGAGAGCAAAAGATCTTATAGCTTTGTCAGATGAGCAGTGGGATGAACCTGTGAGTCTGCTTAAAATAAACCAATGGCTATCGATGCCAAAACTGAAAAGGAGGAGAGAAGGAGAGTGATCTCAAATCTTGTGTCTTACAGGTAGGGGACCAAGCTTGGGTCAAGAGAGGGATAGTTTGCGCTGGGAAGTACGTAAAAAACGACTTGAAAGGAAGCGACGAAATGACGTCGATAGAAGATAATCTAATAACCTTAAAAGAAAGTTAGCCCGACGCAACTAATCTCAAAATGGCAGAAGCCACGCCTTTAGGAGAGATGGGAAAAGAAGGAGAGGTTAGCGCTGTGCCGCTGGTGTCTGCCGTGGTCACAGGAGCAAGGCTGGACGACTCCTGGAATTATGGTCGTTTGGGCGAGTGAAAAGTGTGTGAAAGTTGGGAAAGCTCTGCCGGGAGCGGATCCAGGAACGATTGTGAAATATTAGGAGTATCTGCCTGGGCAATGTGTGTTTTGTGGGTGTGAGTGTTTTAAGCTGAGGTGGAAGGGGAAAAGGAGAAGTCAACCAGAAGGGATAGTTAAGGATGCTCAATATTCTGGAAAAGGAGTGGAATTAGTAGGACAGTATAAAATTACTTTTTGTGAGGAGTGTTGGACGGAGCAGAATCAGCGATTGGTTAATCAGTCGCAGTGATGAGCATATTACCCCCTGTAACTGTAAAACTAAAGAAAGGGGCCTCCGAGCGTGCGTGGAGGAGGTTCCCCTAATTCCGGTAACGTTGTTGGCCTGCAGGTCAGGCATTGTATGGGATGACTTGAGCATGAGAAAAGACCTGGAAAATCAGTACAGGGTGCCGTTGCTAACAAAAGAAAGGCTGAGACGAAGGGAGTAGAGCAGACTTTGTTGTAAATAAAGTAAAGTTGACACTCTAAGAAAAATGTACGTAAAATAACAGTAAAACGTGCTGGTAGAAAATTACCAGGACATTATCCGTATTCCTTTAGAATGTTTTGTTAAAACTGTGACCTGTGAACCCACAGGAAACGTTCCGTGAAATCTAAATAGTAGAAAAGCAGAAACTATTGTATTATAAGTGCAATTTTCCGTTAATTCTTTAAGCCTAAAAACGGAAAATATAATGTAATAAATATGTAAATTTGTTATTTTCCATAAAATTCATACTACTCAGAAACGGACGTATTATGTAAATGTATAGTATATACCTTGTGTTTTAAGCATAATTCACTTGTTTTAGTTCAACATAAGACATTATTCAATAATAATGGGCAAATTGTTTACATTTATTTACAAAGCAATGTAAAAATCAGTTTACAAGACACTGAATAGTCAAAATAACAGGTCATTTGAGTCAATATTAATACAAAATTTAAATAATGACTACAACGTCAATGACATACACTTCCAAGACCCCTGAATCCGTAAAAAAAATAAAATAATAATAATAATGATAATAATAATTGTATATATTAATGAATAAGAGGTTCAGCTATCTCACGCTTCGGTTCATGGTGCAGGGAGTTCAACTTAGCCTAAAAACTCCTGATGGTTTAAGCCAAATACTTTAAACTTTAAAGTTTTCAGTTAATCACCATAAAAGTTTTGTTGAAACAGATTCCAATCAGCTTGTTTTAACCATATTATTACAACTAAACCCAAAAGGTGCCAACAAAATGGCAAATTGCAGATTTTACTTTCATAAATAGTATTTGACATACCTTATGTTTCAACGTGTGGTTGAGTTATTCACAGAATTCAGAGTGTATTAAAGATACATAATATTAGTGTGTTAGTCCTTACTGACTACAAGAAGATTCACATTTCTTTCTGGTTCCAACATAAAAATAAATAAATAAATAAATAAATGAAAATAAAGAACAAATAAAAAAATAAAATAAAAAAGGGAGAAAGTCTGTCAGTAGAAAGCAAGAAATGAAACCAAGTTCAATACCATGTAACTGTTAAACTTACTGTTGGTCGTCGAGAGTAGACTCTTTCTCCTCTTCACATTCAGTGATAGGATACCAGGTTGCTTTACAAGTCTGTAACGATAATAATAGAAAAGTCATATGTCAGAAATGATTAGATTTACCATGTATAGTCCAATAAACGTGTATAAGTGTGCGACTTAGTCCATGTAAATGCGACCACATAAAAGAATGATGTCCCACTATGAGAAAAAGTTTGCCAGCTAAATATAACTATTTAAATTGTAAATGCTTCAGTCAAAGTGAAAATAACACACAACTTTAGCAAGTGCATGACATTTACTCACTTTATAAAAAAGAGCTGAGAATTTTTGGAGGAGTGTGTTTCATCCCCATAAGCCTCAAGTCTACAGTAACAAAAACATTTAAGAACATTCACATTTGTAAATACTTTAGTGACAGATGAAAGGTTTGAAACCTGACTCAAATCTACTTACATTCTGTCTGATTAGCTGAGTCCTTGTTGCAGTATGTTCCCCTTTTCCCTGCATTCTTCACATCCACATACTGTATGACATACTGGTGGACACTGGAAAGCCCTCGGGTCTTCATCCTCACAGGCCTTTAGATCACAGCACCGCCTCCTGTATTTGTAAAATGAACAAACATACTGAGGTCAGAACACTTTACTTTAACACAACTGTGGCAATAGTCACTTTACCTTATTCTTTGTGCATCAATGAACTCTAGCTTAGTACGATGGTGTTTCTAGAGTCGATTTCCTAGATAGAAAGAAACATTTATTAGTACTCTACAAATATTCACAACAGAATTCAAAATGTATCAGATCAGTCAGTTGCCAGTCAGTTGCTTTCCCTTCAACAGTGAACGTTAAAATATTTCTATCCAGATTATGTTTAATCAAAGGTGCAAATAATTGAAAAGCTGGATTTATAGTGTATTAACGTTAAAGATTAACATTATGTGTTAACACATGTTGGCTATCACAACACTTAATGTGATGGATTATATTATATTATTATATACTATCATATAATGAGGTTTAGGACAAAGATGAATTCTTTCACAGCCCAACTGACCAACCATACACTAACTATATTCAACAAAACGTTTTGTCATGTTAGCAAGTTCAATGTAGTTTATTATACATGATTAATATTCTTTAAAAGATGTTTTACTTACTATAAGAGGATGCTTACAATTATCCCACAAAAGCCTCTGTCTGAGCTCAGATTTTTCTCGCCTCGTAGGCTGTTACAACCCACAGCAAGGTGTGTTTACAAAATATAAATAAATAAAATAAAATACACAACTAAACTCTTAAAACAGATGTGTTGAAAACAACACAAAATGTGTTAAAAAAATGCACATCCCTGTGTCTAGTTAAGGACTGCATAACATGTGTTGTTTTTAACACAGTCAGTGTGTTGAGATATTTAACACATTTTTTTGTGTTAAACATTTCAACACACTGACTGTGTTAAAAAGAACACATGTTGTGTTGTCCTTAACTAGACACAGGGATGTGCATTTTTTTTAACACATTTTGTGTTAAAAAGTGTGTTATTTGTATTTCATTGTATTTTACCCCTAAAATGAATATTATACATGCAGGAATTACACTACAATAATCACAAACAATATAATTAAAAGTAATTCTTATTTATTATGTATTAGCAAATAACAAATGTGAACACATAAAAGAATCTCTACAGTTGGTTTAAATAAACATGGAGGATGTTTGAAAAACCTTGAGTTTTTAAAATTGCATTTTTCAGGTTTACCATGGTCATTAGTTTACAGTACACCATACTAAAGTCAATAGCATTGTGCCAAATGTTACCAAAAAAAAATAGGGATGTTCACAAGCCACAATGTAGTTTGTTTTAAGTTGTTGTTGTTGTTGTCTAATTGTGATGTGATTTTGCATCTAAGTTATGTGTTAGACACTGATCCATTAACTCTTATCAATCGAAAATGAAAATCTAAAGATTAGGCGAGTTGGCCAAGTCCTGACTTACATACTACACAATCATAATTTAACACTAAACTTAAATGGTTCAGATTACAAACACAGCACATTTAGAACAGTCTTTGGTACTCATCACTCGTTTGGATGACGACTGTTGTTCTGTGCTTTGGTGCTGCTCAGTGCAGTGGTGCTGGTAAGTCCTGTTCTGTTGAGATGTCTTCTGCTGTTGGGATGTCCTCTGCTGTTGGGAGAGGTCCTGGGCTGTTGGGAGAGGTCCTGGGCTGGCTTGTTGGTTTGTCCTGGGCTGGCCTGCTGGTTGGTTGCCTCTCGGTATTTTTCCAAAAAGGGCTTTTAATGCTTTTTCCAGTCTGAGCAACGACACAATACATTAACATTTGAATACTTATGAAGTTAACACATTATAAATATTTCTTTATATGGATACAGAAGCAAATTATGTTTAAATGTTTTACAAAGACTCAAATATAACTCACAAATATTCAGAAATGAATAGTAAAACTCACTCTCACCATTTGGAGCAACTTCTGCACAGCGAGTGATGCATCAGCACGCCCTGATGCAGAGGTAGTAGGTAAATGCTGAAGAGCTCAGGAGGAACACGACTCTACGAAACACATAAGACAAAATTCAATTGTGAGATAGGTTTACAGAATGTTAGAAGTTTCGGAGAGTTCATACTCACCAAATCCATCTTGAAGTGGAAGTTACAGTATCATCCTTTTGGATTTTTGAAGGATAGCTGGGAAAGGGCAAAGAATAAGAAAAGCTCACATATCAAGCATGGTCTGAATTCTTATTTGACTGTATCACAAATAAATAGTTCACCATGATCTTTGCTCCTGATGACAACTCCCCCTCTTGTATTAGGGTCATCAACAGAGAAGGTCCCACTGGAGGCTTGTTATTCTGACGACTGGTACTGTTTATGAATCTGCAATACAGGTACATAGTACAGACTAAATGCAACTGCAATACACATTGGACAGATTAGGTAATACAGGACATATTCAGACAATATACATGGGTTTATTTTATGACCATCTCATTTAAATAATCTACAGAGCATATACCTGTTGACGTCACACTCAGGCCTCCATTTTACAATCTGTAAGAGAAGAAATTGTTTTTAGTGAGGGAAAAATGTCAGCCTATGTAACTTTTTAAGTTTAATTTTCATAACTGCTTTCCCTACTTTAGCATATTTATGGCACACGTTTCACAATCAATCTTTAGATAATGATTTTACCAGAGTTTTGTGTTGATTTAATATTAATGTAAATTCTATAATCTCCGATGTGCCTTCATAATAAGTGCCAAGAGCTCCTATCTTAATCTGCTCAGACTGTCGTCCGCACTTCGGCCAGGAGCGGGAGGAGAGCGCAGTCAGCCCGGGGCGGAGGCGTGTGAGGCGGTGACAGAGGAGGCTGCTGCCCCGCACCTGCACACATGTCTGCGGTCTCGCTTCAGCCCCGCGGAGGCGAAGATAATAACGTTCAATGCGCCCTACAGTAAGTTTTATGTCACAGACTCTGCGTTTGGTTTATAGCAGCCAGGCTCAGTCACTGTAACGGAGGAAGCTAGCTAGCGTACGTTACGGTTGACTTGCTTTTACCAAAGAAACAACTTCTACCGCGAATGGCAAACTGACGACATAAAGAAAACAGTTTTTGGAAAATGTGAAATATGAACAAGTAATGCTCGCTTACCTTGTAAGTGTTGACTTGGCGCTTCTTTCTGCTCCTGGTCAGGGAAAATGTCAGCTCGAGCTGAAGATTCAAGCAGTGCGTGATTGGACAACAGTTTAACACATGCAGTGTGTTATTGTAAATATGCAACGTGATTGGATAATAATTTAACACGAGATGTGTTGTTTTGTGTAATTTCATTTTTACACCGAAATTTCAACACCAACACAATATTAACACAACATGTGTCAATATTAACACAACATGTGTTAAATGAGCCTTAACACAGAAATTGTGTTAAAATTTAACACATCTGTTTTAAGAGTGTATACAAAACAGTCCTTAAAATGACTGCAGGACAAAGTCTTGTTTATTTACCAAAAACTTAATATCAAACGGAAAGTACAGGTAAAATGAATTTACAGAGCAAATCCATCAGAATTTATAGTAAAAGGACCTGTATTTTTGCGGAAATTTCTTAGAGTGTGGATTAAAGTAAGACACGTAAGCTTAAAGAATGTTGTGCAAAGAGTAGAGATGAGCAACAGGATGTGGTTAGATGTGCTAGTATATAGTAAGCGAAGTTACAGTGCAAAGACAGGAAATGAGGCAGCATGTGGTTGATAAAGTTGACTTTGAGCCTGGTAAAAGAGCAGGGAAAGTCAAGTGTTGGGACGTGGCCAAATTCACCATATTCAGGACCAGAAAAGGCAGAATATTGTTCCCTAATCAATTGAGAAATGAACGAGTGTGGAAGGACATTGCCTATTGGAAGTTGGGTAGGAGGCACAATTCGAAAATGTTGGATATCAGGAAGCTGAGGCCAGGGACTTTGATGAGATCAGGTTTTAAAATAATTTGGGTAAATACTGGACCAAGAGCAGGGACAGCGCTAGATGGAGAAGAGTGTGTGGGGATGACATGCTATGCTAAAGATGGGAATGATAAGAATGCAGACAAAGTAGTTGTTCTGACTGGGAGAAGGTCTGGAGAAGTGAGAGTGTGTGGAGATCGGAGTGTGATTGATCGTCTGAAACATGCAAGGGGTTTCACTGGTTGGAGGTTGTGGTAATGTGAGTGTTGTATTTATAGGAAGAATGGATGGGAAGCAGCAGCCAAAAAGAGGACAAAAAGCCTGGGAGAAGACAGGGAGAGTGGAGATGAGTTCGGATAGTGGCGACGAAAGTGAGGAAATTGGTGATGGGCGACGAGAAATTGAGCTTAGAAAACTTAGGAAGCAAAGGTTTGAAGAATTAAGGAAGCCCAAATCTAGAAAGGATAAGAGGAAAGGGAGAAATAAAACTTTGGTTAATGCCCCAAACAAACTGAGTAGTGCGGCGCTAATGAATCCATGGCAGGGTCTTGGGCAGCGAGGTGATAGAGCAGCGTACTATGCAGTTGTAGAATGTATTACACCAGTGAGAAGAAAGGAGGAGAGGCCTGTACAGAAAATGATTGTTAAGTTTGACATGGAGGATCCAACCTGGTACAAGCCTGCAGGCACCATCATAATTCTGACTAAGACAGATCAGTTCGTGGTTAATGCAGGGATCCAGACTATGGTTAGACAGTGTGGTGGTAGAGGACTGTTGACAGAGTTGGTGTCAAGTGAAGCGCAGAAGGTCATAGCTAGGATGTGCTCCGACAATGGCTGGTGGCCATGGGCAGTGACACGGGCCCACATACGACATCGGAGAGGACTCTCATGGGGAGACTGGACGAGGCCCATATATGGAGAAGACTCCAAGTCCATCAAGGGAAAGAATCTGCCTCAGCGTGCCAACCTGCGTACTCTGGTGGTTCCTTTATCGACACGTGGGGCTAATGGTCACTCGGTGAGGGCATTGCATGCCATCACTTACTCTTCTGCGATTATGCCTTTCTGCTATCGGATCCATAACATCTTTCTTTGGACGCTGGATGGAGCCCTCAAGTGGGACTGTCGAACTGGACCCAATGACCCGCCGCTGATAATCAACGAAAAACCAATTCCCAGTAACTCAAAGAATATTGAGTGACGCCATAACCAAAGGAGGAGGATGTCGAGACGGCCGCGGCCCTAAGTTGGCTTTGGTCATGGCGTTATGGAAACATGAGAAATGTTTTGATTTAGATAAAATATGTTTTGCAGGATTTACATATGTCATATAACATCAATGTTATATTGCTTGTTGAGTACATTATAGGCCTATGGGAAACCGTAGCAGCCACTTATAAGTACTCATAGAATAGTAGCTTTTATTTGTATTATCCCAGTTATTTTCATATGCTTTGTGTTTTACATGTTATAAGAAATAGTATGTGGATGCTAAAGTACATTATAGACATATGAAATGTCATAGAAGTCATTTATAAGTATTTTGACAAAGACAATTGTTGTGTGTGATAAATAATAATGTGTTGCAAACTTATATTATGCTAAAGCAAATGCTATGATTTCATAAAATACTTATAATTTTGTAATATGAGTAGAAGTTCATGACCTTAAACTCCTATTATTTGAACTTACGACCTTATGAAAGTGTGGTGTCACATTGTAAGCCTTCAAAGGGGGAAGTGGTTTTGTGGCCTAGCGCTGGTGACGGGGGTTTCTTGACTTTCGCTCCTGGTGCCAGACATGCTGTCTGAAGACCGGTTAAAACCAGCTAAGCAATTAATACATATGTAAGCACTTCTTTGGAAATTAATGAATATGCAAAGAATTCCTAAGAATGGGAGGGCTTACAGGCGGTTCCTCCTTTGAACAGCATATAAGCTTGTGTTTGCTCTTGCATCGGGGTAGAATTTCTACTAGAGCACGCTACCAAGCACTCTGTAAGTATTCTACCCTCCTTTTCTCTTTTGTACACTCAGCTGACCTTGTGGTGGCTAGTTGCAGGAGTATAACCAGTCCTTGTTGAGTATACGAACTGAGAGCACATTTTAGCGCTATTGAGACAATTATTGTCACATGCTGACTTTTATGCCTCTTTAACATATTCTTAATTCTTAGAGCACATTAGCGCTATTGAGACAATTATTGTCACATGCTAATTTTGTGTCTCATTTTAAAAGGGTTTTAGAGCATAAGTTGGCGCTATTAAAACAATTATTGTCACATGCTAACTTTTATGCTTCTTTAGAATAGGCTCGTAACTAGCAAGGCTGGTATATACTTGCTGTGGAAACGGCCAAACGCAAATAAAGTCCCCTGAAACACATTTACTGTTGCCCAGTGCTCATTGTAGAGAAACCACATCCCCATTTCAGTGTATCTCAAGAATATCTGCCTGAAGACCTTCTCTGCTGGTGAGTAATCCCTCTTTCATGCACTTTTCAAGTAAGGGAAGTATTCCAGTCTTGTGAGGAAAAGATTTAAAGGTCTTAACATTAGGGAGTCCACTGGGGTCATTTCCCTTAGAATTCAAAAGTCTGTTGGTTTTTATCTGAGTAATTTCGTCAATATCAAAAGGCAATTTACAAATACAAAGTGCAAGTTACAAGGTGCAATATTGGCAAATTACAGATCATAAAGTGCAGAATTATCAAGTGCAACATTTTTTCAAGTCTATATGCCACAGGGGGAGACTATTGGAAAAGATTTAAAGGTCTTAACATTAGGGAGTCCACTGGGGTCATTTCCCTTAGAATTCAAAAGTCTGTTGGTTTTTATCTGAGTAATTTCGTCAATATCAAAAGGCAATTTACAAATACAAAGTGCAAGTTACAAGGTGCAATATTGGCAAATTACAGATCATAAAGTGCAGAATTATCAAGTGCAACATTTTTTCAAGTCTATATGCCACAGGGGGAGACTATTGTGTGTATGTCTGTCACTCAACAGTGGAGGGCAAAAAAACAAACCCTCAGCCCTTGAGGTTACGTTACAGCAGCAGCTCAAACCTCAGTTTCAATGTGATAAAGGTTAATCGTGCAGCTCTATGTTTAAAGCTCTAAAAAGTCTTTTTACCGCCTTTGACTGGAATCAAATTTATAAAACTATGTTCAGGTACATAACTCAGGTTTAAACACTATGAGCTATATTTTCCTGAGGCAGCACAGTTTCTGTACTAGGGTTGGGCGATGTCCCCTTAATTGGCAGTTGACGATGTTTACAGTGAACCATCGTGATGGACGATGATATCGTCCATCTCTCATTATAAGCACTTTTTTAAAGATATTTACACAGCCTGTATAGGCTGAATTTTATTTATGTTAGGAAAAATGTGAGATTGCAGGATAAATGTATCTAAACTAAACATGATCTGAACAGAGTCATGGAACACACATGTGCGTAAAAGTCTCAGAGGAGAACGACTTATTCAGAGCGTCATCTGCTCCTCAATACCAAGACTCTTATCACACTAATACAAATGTAAATCAGAGTTTATTATTTGCATTGGCTCAGTTTTAATGTAATGTTTAAGAAACAGTGGGTGAACGAGACAATATTTAGAAGTTTGCGTCGTAGCCTATATTTTTGAAGCTGCTCCACACGCCGTCCGGTCCGTGTGCTCATAGCCTCGTACCTCCTGCACCACCTCTTTCTCTCCTCTCTCGGCCCTTGGTGAGAACATCCAAACCCATGCGTTCTCAGCTCCGTTGTGAGATCCATTGTGGCATTTTAAAACTGTTTAGTTTCCGTACGAAAAGCAAAGAAAACCACGCAGTTAATCTGCTTTTAGAGAGAGACCCCCGCGTGTCAGAAATAGAGCAACGCTGCGTCTTTATTTTAATAATTAAGGCTAACACATCATGTCTCTGGTAGGCTACTTAAATTAGCATGCATATGAGTTCTATTCGTGATTTAATTTACAGTGCAATCCCTGCAAAGTTTGTAGGTTTACAAGCTCCACAGAAGATCAGTGTGTGTTTCTGACAGGAGGGGGCGTGGGATCACGATGGTGGCTCTCCATCGTGATGTTGCTCATCCATCGCGATGGACGATGATATCGTCCATTGGAACAACCCTTTTCTGTACATTAATCTCATAAAACACATGATCTACTGGTTCTTAAAGAAAAACTGACACTGGGATATTTTAATCATATCTTAAAACCTTACAGACCAATAACAATAACTGTGTTCATGTATTTAACAAATAATAAACATTAATTTAACAAAGTAAGATAAACCCTCTGACCTGAGCTGCTCCAGTTTACAGTGAGGACTCTTCAGTCCAACAGACAACATCTTCAGCCCTGAGTCCTTCAGGTCGTTGTTACTGAGGTCCAGGACTGTCAGACTAGAGGAGCTGAGGACTGAGGACAGAGCTTCACAGCTGCTCTCTGACAGGTTACAGCCACTCAGTCTGGAGAGAACACACTGTTTTAGGAGAAGTTTAGAAGGTTCATACTTACATAGACCTCACTCACAGAGCTTTGTTGGAGGCTTTGACCACTGGCAGCAGCCTCAGCAGAGCCTCCTCTGAAGCACAGTATTTCTTCAGCTCAAACTGCTCCAGAGCTTCTTCTGATGACAGTAAGATGAAGGCCAGAGCTGACCACTGAGCAGGAGACAGTCCACCTTCAGACAGACCTCCTGAGCTCAGGTACTGTTGGACCTGCTCCACCAGAGAACCATCATTCAGTTCATTCAGACAGTGGAGCAGGTTGATGCTTCTTTCTGCAGACACTTCCTCACTCAGCTTCTGCTTGATGTACTCAGCTGATTTCTGATTGGTCTGGGAGCTACTTCCTGTCTGTGTAAGCAGACCTTGGAGAAGGCTCTGATTGGTCGGCAGTGATAGACCCAGGAGGAAGCGCAGGAACAAGTCCAGGTGTCCGTTTGGACTCTGTAAGGCCTCGTCCACAGCAATCTGGTAGAACTCTAATGGACTGTTACAAAAAATTAAGAACCTGGAAGATTTGATCTTTTCTTCTACCAACAGGTTGACTCCAGTGTTGACGAAGGTCTGATGGACGTGAAGAGCAGCCAGAAACTCGTGCACACTCAGATGGATGAAGCAGTAGATCTTGTCCTGGTACAGGCCTGGCTCCTCTCTAAAGACCTGTGTGAAGACTCCGGAGTACACTGAGGCGGCTGCAGCGTCCAGCCCACACTCGCTCAGGTCACTCTCGTAGAAGATCAGGTTTCCTTTCTGCAGCTGCTCAAAGGCCAGTTTTCCCAGAGACTGCACCATCTTCCTGGTCTCTGGACTCCAGTGTGGGTCTGTCTCAGATCTTCCTTCATACTTGATGTTCTTGACTTTGGCCTGAACCACCAGGAAGTGGATGTACATCTGAGTCAGGGTCTTGGGCAGCTCTGCTCTCTCTCTGGTTTTCAGCACATGCTCCAGGACTGTGGAGAGGATCCAGCAGAAGACTGGCATGAAGCACATGATGTGGAGGCTTCGGGACGTCTTGATGTGGGAGATGATTGTTTTGGCCTTCTTCTTCTTGAACCTGTTCCTGAAGTACTGCTCCTTCTGTGGGTCGCTGAACCCTCGCACCTCTGTCACCATGGAGACGCACTCAGCAGGGATCTGATTGGCCGCCGCGGGCGTGTGGTTATCCAGAGGCGAGCGGAGGGAAGCAGGTTCCCCCTGATGAGGTTCACCAGCAGCTCCTCCACTGAGGCGCTCTCTGTGGGCTCCGTCAGGGCCTTGGTTTGGGTGAAGTCCAGAGGAAGTCTGCACTCGTCCAGACCGTCAAAGATGAAGAGCAGCTGCAGATCTTCAAAGCTGCTCACTTCTTCTGTTCCTCTAAAGAAGTGATGGAGCAGCTGCACCAGGCTGAAGCTCCTGTCCTTCAGCACATTGAGTGCTCTGAAAGTGAAGGGGAACAGCAGCTGGACGTCCTGGTGGGCTTTGCCTTCAGCCCAGTCCAGACTGAACTTCTGAGTGAGCAGTGTTTTCCCGATGCCAGCCACTCCCTTTGTCAGCACTGTTCTGACGGGCGCCTCTGTGTCCGCGAGGCCTTTAAACATGTCTTCACATGTGATGGCTGTCTCTGCTCCGCCTGGTTTCCTGGAGGCTGTTTCCATGTGTCTGACCTCATGTTCCTGGTTGACCTCTGAGGCCCCTCCCTCTGTGATGTAGAGCTCTGTGTAGATCTGCTGCAGGAGGGCGGGGCTTCCTGCTTTAGTCACGCCCTCAAACACACACTGACACTTCTGCTGCAGGTCACGCTTCAGTTTATGCTGAAGAACTCCAGAACATCTCCCTGAATGAAGACACAGACAGAGCCTGAGTCTCAGAGAAGATGGCGTTTTCCCACAAGATTGGAAATTTGCTGCTGTCACACCTCTTATTAAAGGCAGTGACAACTGTGATCTGAACTGTTACAGACCCATTTCCATTTTGCCAAGCATCTCTAAATTATTTGAAAGACTCATCAACACTCAACTCATTGACTAATTAGAAACTAACCATATTCTAAACTCAGTGAAATCTGGTTTTAGATCCGGACACAGTTGCATCACTGTAACAGTAAAGTTCTTAATGATATTATTTCTGCCATGGACAATAAAAAGTACAGCGTAGCCATTTTTGTTGATTTAGGCTTTTGACTCAGTGGATCATAAGATTCTGATGAACAGACTCAGAAACTGGCAGTGAGAGCAGAGGGTCTCCTCTCTGAGCCCATGTCGCTCCTTAAAGGACTCTAACAGGGGTTCATACTGGGCCCTATCCTTTACAGTGTCTATATTAACAATATTACTCATGCTCTGGGTCAACTCATATACATCTGTCAGCTGTTGACACAATCCTCTATTCATCTAGCTCCAACCTTGACACTGCTTTGTCCCAAATTCAGCACAGTTTTAATTTACTCCAGCACGCATTCTGTGATCTCCGTTTAAAACTCAACACAAGTAAAGCAAAATATATGGTTTTCAATCGAACTCTCCAACAAACTGATCATTTGGCTAAAATTGTATCTTTGGATGTCTCAGATATTCAACTTGTTACTCAGTACCTGGGAGTTTGGCTTGATTCCTCATTGTCATTTGAAACACACATAAATACTCTGCTCACCAAAGTCAGATGCAACTTCGGTTTCCTTTATCGTAATAAGACGTCATTCACTCATTCAGTCAGCTTTTGGTCAGAACTTTAGTTCTGCCGATCCTGGACTACTGTGACATAGTCTACAAATCGGCTTCACAAACATTGCTTCATAATCTTGATATCAGCACTCATTACTTTACTCTCTGGTGAAATGGCCTTCCCTCTATATTCACAGGCAAACTCATTGGGTGCTGTTTATTTACAAATCTTTAATTGGCAAACTCCCCCCATACCTCCCCTCTCTGTTAAACATCAATAACCCAGACGCTTCGCTCCAGTAGTTACATAAACCTCTCTGTTCCCAAAGTTCGCACATCCTTTGGTCAAATCTCATTTCAATTCTCTGCTTCTAACGACTGGAATCATTTACAGCAAACTTTAAAACTTCATTTGTGTCAATTGCATCTTTCAAAAACTCAATTTCTAAATTTTTTCCAGGACCAGTGCACATGTTTCTAATGTTTTAAATGTTTTTTATTGTAACTTAATTTTGTTTGTTTCTTGTAACCTAATTTTGAAAATGTGTTTCATGCTTTGTACTGCTTTTTTTATGCACCTTGGCCGGGTCGTCATTGTAAATAAGAATTGGTTCTCAATTGACTTACCTGGTAAAATAAAGAAAACAATCAAATGACTGAGTGAAATGGACCTACTGCTCCACAGACGCTCAGCCAGCTCCTTCTGCTGCCTCCTCCTCAGGAAGTTCACAGTGATCTTCAGAAAAGCCTCTCCATCCTCATCCTCCACAGGCTCTAAGCATTCTGGGTAATCTGTGCTCAAAACCTTGTGGAGCTTCTTCAGCTCCTTCTGGACAAAAGTGAAGATGTCCTCCTCCAGAAGCTGCACAGACACATTAGAAACAACACATATGCAGTCAGTGTCAGATCTGTGTGAAACAAGTCCATTCATCTGAACATCTCCAAACTTCAGTGAAGGACACACCTTAAATATGGAGTCCAGCTGAGTGTGATGTTGCTGAGCTCTGAGCTCTGGAGCCTGCTCCACTCTGTGACAGAGACACAACAAACACCTCAGGATTCAGCTGTTTCTCTCACACTTTCAGAACCTCATTAAACCACTGTCTGTCCTTGTGTTTAAACAAACTGAATCTTACAGATCTGAGGAAAAGGTCAGTGGTTCCATCTTGGACCGGTCGCTCCTGAGGGACTCACAGTCGGGGCCTGGTTCAGAACCGTCTGGTCTGACGTCAACACTGGGTCTAACACAGACAAATACATTTACAATAAACATGAAATATTTATATCACATGTGATGGATTCTGGTTTATTTGCTGATAAACAAGTGAGAGATAAGTTTAATTAGATTAAGTTACAATGCAGTTTTATCAAACATTTGATTAAAAGTGGGTAAATAGCCAGAATTATTTACGGGCTGTTTTCCATCTTCCGTCTACAGTCCATTATCTGGATTTTAGTTCCTGATCCTTTGTGATTGAAATAACAGCACAGTAATTGTGATTGTCACAAAACAATAAACATGCAACATTTACTAAAGATTCCTTTTTCCCCCATAATACACAGAGTCAAAGCTCACTGTTCTGTCCTGAAGTCCATTGGTTTGTCCATAGACCGGTCACTGAGGGACTCACAGCTGGGACCAGGTTCAGACGGAGGATGTTTCTGGAGGATCCTGAGACAAAGACGGAAACACACTTCAGTGAAACACATGGGACTGTCCTGGATCAGACTCAGAAAAGGATCATCTGCTCCATCACAGAAACAATTTAATCTGATTAAACTAAACCTACTCTTAAGTCTTTTAGTTTTTGATTTTGTGTTTTGATTGTTTTTAGAAGCAGGAGTTTATGGAGACGTTGATGAACTGGGGTCCCACAGGGAACAGTCCTCTCACCGCTTCTATTCACTATTTACACATTAAACTTTATTATAACATAGACGGCTGAGAGAGTGGACTCAGGGGAAATCTGAGGCAAATTTTAAGAGATTTATATCTGATCTCAAAAGCCACTTTAAAAACAGGTCAAAGGTTACGTTAACACGCTGCGTCACTGAAGTCGCTCAAACAGAGTCTTGACTAACTTTATGTTGATGTTTTATTGGTTGATTTTATCTGTTTTCTTGTAATTTTCTTTCTGCATCTGTGAAGCACTTTGAATTGCCTTGTGTATGAATTGTGCTCTACAAATAAACTTGCCTTGCCTTGCCTAAAATGTCATGAACATAAAGTGGTGTGAGTCTGACTTACTGTGAACCATTTTTTTCTTTAAAATCAATGAATCGATCATTGGAGTGATCACTTCTCACTGACACCGGGCCGTTCCCAGGAGCAGATCTGTGAACACGAGAGAGACTTTAGGTCTGATTCTGATGTAAAGAACAGAGTTAGAGTCGACTCTGATGTGGAGAATCATGGTGGATCTCACCTCTGGGCCTTTTCCTCTCTGAGCTCTGTTTCTTCCATTGTTTGTCCAGAGTCCTAGGCGACATTCATCATTTTGTAGTTAGAACATAAAATTAAACCGTTTTAGCAGTTTAGTCTTTGCCAAATAATCTTTCAAGCAAAATACAGATTCTCAATCCAGACATGATCTTTCCATTATGATTTTTTTTTTTCATCACTGATGTTACTGGTTCATTGCCTGTGGGTCTCACAAGATCAGACAACGTCCAGTCAACGGAGCTGAGGTTAATCAAGCCCTGACTCGTGTTACAGGCACAATCATCAGCTGATCACACCTCCCTCACAGCATGGACATCAGGAGGTCCTTTCTGCTGTCACTGGTGCAGACCTTATTTCAGATCATGGCCAGCTGAATGTCAACACTGTCAGAAGAACACTCGACAAAGACCCTGCAACTTTAACAGGCTGGAACTACACATCGCAAAGGCCATACCGCCTTTGCGATGCCCAATCCCGTCAGACCTTGGAAGCTAAGCAGGGTAGGTTAGTACTTGGATGGGAGACCGTTCAGTAACACCAGGAAGCCTGGCGAATGTAGTGAGTGAGTGAGTGGTTGGTGGTGGTGGCTGATGTGCGCAGACTGGTTGCCTCGCTTATCATCAGTATGGAGTGAATGAATAATGCACCAAATTGTAAAGCGACTTTGAGCGTCTGGAAAAGTGCTATATAAGACTAATGCATTATTATTATTATTATTATCATTACAACAAATATTAACACTTTTGTTTTTGCTCCCATCTTTCATGAGCTGACGTGACACTTTTCCTTTGAACCAGCCTGTCAGGTCCAATCAGGAGGAGGGGAGGAGCTTGGTAATACTTTTGAAAATCCTGTTCCTGCTCTCCTCATTTTACAAACTAAGAAAGGCTTTCTGGTTAAATGCTGCGTTCATGGGGAGCTCGTTTTCCTGAGATGTGACCTCATTGTTCCCAGTTGGTTTGTCTTCATGTGCTCTTTAAGAGGGAAAGTGGGGATTTTGGCATCTCAAAAGCTAAACTTCGGTTTGGTCTTTTTAGAAAATATCATTTACATTTTCTTTTGTAAGTGTTAATGTCAGACATTTCTCTCTCAGATCAGCTGATTTTACGCGTCAGGTGCAGAGGTCGAGAAAATCGTTTTGACTCAAGTTCCCCAGTAGTTTTTCTCAGTCGTCTGAGCGTTCATGTGCATTTTCCAACTGGGGATGAAGTTTTCCTCAGTTCCAGAGGACCACATGAACGCAGCAAAAGAGGGGAGGAGTTTTATTGTTTACTTTCAAAGTTTACTCTCTCTCTCCTCAGTTTGCAAACTTGCAGACTGTCTTCTTCGACTTCTTTCTGCTCCTTTTTATTCATTATTTCTTTTCTAAATATAGTTATGTTTCTTTCTTTTAATTGAATGTAATACAATAAAAATGAAATAAAGAGCGTACCATGGATGGAGTGTTCAAAGTCGTTTGCAGCTTTAGCCTGTAGGAAAAACATAGTTGGTTCATTTATCAGTGAAATATTTCTCCTTTGTTCTGTGTATGTGATTATTCAGTTATTAAGTCGTGTGTTTTAATGATTTCACCTTGTTCTATTCTTTTGTCGTTTCAAGCTTTTAATTGTTGCCTGTATTTTTACATCAGTGGGTTTGACTTCAGACCCGTCTCTCATGAAGGACCTGCTGTCTCCAAACTCAGGTTTCTGCTGGAGCCTGTTTCACAAAGTCATCGGACAAACACAGTCTCCATCAAACATGTCAGACTAAGCATAATTAACAAATGTGTTAAACAGGGCCTGTCCTCTCACCTCTGAGCTTTGTCTGTGGCTCCATCCTGATCTCTTTGCTCCATTCTCAGACCTGCAGGACATCACACTTTGATCCACGTCCTCTGTTCATATGAATCACCTCATGAATATCAGAATAATGATTCTAATCATAGATTTAGTTTGTAAATGCTTGTCCAGACACTTCAGATCCAGTGCAGCTGAAATAGCCAGTTCTGGTCAGTGGTGAGAACAATCTGAACATTAGACGAGTCTCTGTCAGAGGGACAGTTTTGGGGAGAAGAGAGACTACATAAAGTGACAATGCATTTAAACATTACATGAGTTAGAAAGTTAATGACTTCATGATTCTTTCCAGATCAAAGGGACATAATCAAAATCCACATGCAGGGCTCGAAAATGCGACCATTTTGGTCACAAATGCTCCCAAAATTATACCTTTGCGATCTATAAATAGAATCACTCACATGTTTGCGACTGCAAACAAATGCTCTGGTCCACCTTAAAAGAAAACCTTCTCGTGCTGCCTTAAAAATGCTTGTGTCATTGTTTTCACAAACGCTGCCTGTTATTAACAGCAAACTTTCTGTTCTAAAATAGTTCGAGAGCATATAAACTATGATCTGTCCTCTGTTGTGGCTCAGCGCCGCTGTCATTCCTCCCAGTCACACGTGCTGCCTGGGACAACCTGCACCAGCCCAGCCCGTGTTCTCTGCGTGTGCTCCGCTCTCATATATCTGCCCGCTTTCATTGAATGAGCCAATGTATTTGCGCAACTGTAGTCTCTTTATGAGAAAACGAGGAATATATATGTCATTCATAAACTCATTGGGACTGGGGACGATCTCTGAAATGACGCTCGAATCGATGTCAGGAGGAGAAACAGCGCAAACTTCAATCCAACCCGCTCGCCCCCTCGTGCAGCTGAAAGCGAATCATCGCCGCTCTCGCAAATACAAAACGTAAAGTCACAGACGCAATGTTTAACACGTCTTCTAAGGTTCTGACAAAGGAGTTTGCCACGTGTAATGCGACCTATGGAGCTTTCTCCCACACAGGGGCGGCGCCAGGGGGGGGCTAGGAGGGGCTTGAGCACCCCCTGAGATTGTCAAAGCACCCCCAAAGCACCCCCAAAGATTTCTGCCTCTTAATCATAGGAGAACTAGTTATCTCTACAGACATTCATAGCGCATTATAGGCTGTTTCATGTGAAAAGGAGTATGTGGGACAAATAATAATTTTAACTAAAGGAGAGGGCCTGGGCTGCCCAGGCTAAGACCCATTTTTACGTTAATACGGCCGTGCATCAGAACGCATGGTCGGCGACGCTCCATGTCGGACTGAGCGTGACTCCATGTTCATTATAGTCATGACATTTACCATCGATTTGATCAATCATGAGACAATATTAAGTTAGGCTGTAAATAAATAAAATCCAAAAGCTCACATTCGCGCAGAGCAATTTCCCGCGCCTGAAGTGTTGTTTGTCCTAATGTCCTTACTGTCCGAATGCTATAGTGGCCCAAGTAAATAAATGTGAGCAAAATGGAGCGTTTTTTGGTCCCTAAACGACCCCGAGTGGAGTCTACGGAAAATGAGTCGGGGAATGCCGTTTGTACAAACTCAAAATCTATGCCAAACACCTGTGAGGAAATCTCTTCGAACTCGGAGGAGGAGGAGGAAGGTAAAAGAGTGCCACCGCGGGCCGAAGCTAATGAGGCGACTGATGCTAATGAAGCTGCAGGTTCTAATGTGGTTTCGGGTACTGCTGGTCAGGAGTCTCAGTCTTGTACTGATATCAGCGCACATCCACAAAATGGTCCCAGCCAACCACTCCTACAGAAATACCCCACAAGACAATATGGAGCGCAGCAGCGCAGTTTTAATAAAGGCTGGTTTGATCTATATTCATGGCTCGAATACAGTGTATTGTATACAAGACTCAGTTTGGTGTTTTGCATGCCGTCATTTTTTAAAACGTGGGGGACCTGGGTTTCATCATCTTGAGGCAACTTTACAACAAATGGATTTTGTAATTGGCGAAAGGCAACACAAACTCTGAGGGGTCACAACGAAAGTGCTGGTCACAAATTTGCAATGGACCATTGGGGTGAATTTAAACTAAAGGGGACCAGAGGATCAAAAATGGCCAATTTGTTAGACAAAGGACACTCGCAGTTAGTACAAGAAACAGACAATACATTGGAGCTGTAGTTGAGAGCCTTCGCTATACGGCCTGTCAGGGCATAGCGCAGCGAGGCCACAGAGAAGATGAGGAGTCCGCAAACAAAGGGAATTTTTTGGAGCTCTTACATATCATTGCTAAATTTGACAAACAGTGGCCGAGAAACTTTCAAACATAAGTGGGAATGCAAAGTACACTCACCATGATATCCAGGATGAAATAATATCCGTTATGGCAGATATAATAAGACGCGAAATCAGTGATGAAGTGAGAGAGGCAGAGCACTTTGCGCTTCTTGTTGATGAAAGCAAGGACGTCAGCAAAAAGAAACAACAAATCTCAGTTATTGTCCGTTATCTGCATCCACAGTCGGGAGATGTGCGTGAAGAATTTCTGCATTTCCCCCTGCAGAAGGCCTTGACACGGAGTCGTTACTATCCATCAAACGCACTCTGAGCCAATGTAACATAGATGCCAATCACTGTGTTGGGCAGTGTTACGACGGAGCTTCTGTTATGTCGGGTTCAAACAATGGGGTTCAGGAGAAATTCAGAAAAGACGTCCCGCAAGCTATTTACATACACTGTTACGCTCATAGACTGAATCTAGTGTTGGTAGACTGTGTGCGCAACGTGAAACCAGCTACTGAGTTTTTTGAAACAGTAGGGATGCTCTACAAGTTTTTTCGGGATCTGTTGTTCATGACATTTTTTTGAAGAAACAAAAAGTACTTAATCCATCTCAATGCGTTGAATTAAAACGGCTGAGCGACACAAGATGGGCATGCCAATACAATGCAGTTGCCGCACTCAAGAGCACCATTCCTGCCCTACAAGCCACACTACGCAGCATCCTGGAAGGATCCAATGCGCATAGGAGGGCAGAGGCGAGAGCTATTTGCTCCCTCATTGATGAGTCGTTTATCTTGCATCTTGTTCTTCTTTTTGTACTCAGAACAACTAAGTTTATGTCAGATCAGCTACAGGCTCCCAATGTTGATCTTGTAGCAGCAGATGACTTGGCTCAATCAGTTATCACTGCGCTTTCAGAAAAACGCACTGACCAGACATGGGAAAGGTTAAGACAGAAGGCAGAGAGCATGTGTGTCGACAGTGGAATAAGACAGACCCAAAAGGAGAAACGCCAAGTTCAAACGAGACATCTGGAGGGATTTGTTGTTGAGGCTCCTATAGAAAGGGCGCATACCAATGACATGGATGTGCTTAAAGTAGCGTCATTCTTTCCTGTGTTAGACAAACTGAGAGTGGAGATGAAGCGGCGTTTTTCTACAGAAACAAACAACGTGATGAAAGGTGTACAGGCGCTCTCCCCAGAACATACAGGTTTTCTGGACAAGCAACTACTTCTGCCCATGGCCCAGCATTATGGAGTGCGAGAGGAAAACCTGTCTGCGGAACTACATCAAGTCCGTCGGCTTCTACAAAGGAAAAAGCAACAGGGACATGCTGTAAAAGCCCACAGGATTTTCTGCACCTTTTGCGCCCGTACAAAGAGGCCTTTATGGATTTGTTCAAACTGATCAGCATATCCTTGACCCTTCCTGTTACATCAGTGAGCTGTGAGAGAAGTTTCTCGTGCCTGCGCAGACTGAAAAATTATTTAAGAAACAGCAGCGGGGACACACGGACCAGTAACCTGGGACTATTGGCCATTAACTCTGCTAGAGCGAGGACCATGGACAGCGATAGGATAATTAACGCCTTCGCTGTGAATCACAACAACAGACGTATTGTGCTGTTATGAAGACGTCTAAATTGTAAGTATAAATGTTTGAATGGTATATGCTAAGTCTAGTTATTTTGATAAAGGCGTTGATTTGGATGTTTGCTTTGTCTGGCAGTCTCGAGGGAAAGAATGGGCCTACAACAAACATCCAAATAGTAGGCTATGGGCACAGCCACAGCCTTGAAAGGGTTACAAAAATACAGGCTTTATATCCCTCATTAAATGGACAGTTTTTCGAAGTTGTACTTGATAGCTTATAGGGGACTGTTTTTGTTAGGCCTATGTGTTTATTTTGGTAAAGTGTGTTTCACTCGGCACAAATAATAAAATTACAAGATTTTTTGTTCATCATCGTTCGATTTATTAATCAACAAATAGAGATTATTTTGATTATATTATGCTTGATGCAACTCTTGCATGCAGCCTGGGTGTGTTTAAAAGGGATATGCTGCGCGAGTGCGCGTGACACATTCGTAAAGATGACATGCTGTTATGGCACACACTGGAACACACATGTCCTTCCCACGCGGGTCACATAAAAACAACTCCGCGGTGGCTCTTCTGTGCGATGTGCCTCATGGCAAATAAATGCGGATCCGGAGCGCATCCTCCTGTCCTCCACCGCGCGCAACAGTTCCACCGGCTGCTGACGCTTTTGCAATCCACTCTGTAGGATATTTTCCCATGAGCTTGCGGTGGAATACACGCGTACATACGTTATTATTGGATTATGTTGCCCAATACAACTAAGCACCCCCTATGACAAATGTCTGGCGCCGCCGCTGCTCCCGCAGCACAGAGTGAGGAGAGTGAAGGTGCAGAGTGAGGAGACGATGAAGTGCAGTGAAGCAGGGCGGAGCAAGTCGGGGGTTGGGGGCGATTGGGAGGCAAAACATCTGTTGTCCCATTTATAATGCTAAAATTTAGCCTAATGAGTTTTGTAGATTGCTGAATCATTGCAAACAGCTAAAATAATACTTCTAAATGCAATAGAAGTCTGGAAGGGGCATGTGATATGTTTAAATTCCTTCATCCCTGTTAAAAGCTTCACAGTTTTTTTTTGGTTGCGCTCCTAAATTTCAGAATTAGGAGCACAAGCGCTACCAAGAAAAAACAGTTAATTTCGATTCCTGCACATGTGTTGATTGTGCAGTGAACCCTGCTCTGCTCCTCCTTCTCCTCACCCCTCCCTCCTGCACACGCTGCTCTTATGATGCTTTCTTCTTTATAGAAGGGGAACCTCCTCATACAAAGACTGAAGAGGCCGAGAGTCTGGTTTTCCACTAACTTCAGTGCTGTTGTTACCGTTCTGTGCAGCTTGGTCTGAGTCTGAACTGTCAGGGAGCCGGACCACAGAGCCGGACCACACAGCCGGACCACAGAGCCGGACCACAGAGCCGGACCACAGAGCCGGACCACACAGCCGGACCACAGAGCCGGACCACAGAGCCAAACCATATCTCACAATGCTTACAAAAACTGCACTGAAAAATATAGTTCTGAAATCTGCACACACTCAAACAAACACAGCCTTCAGAGGAAATGCAGCCTTTGGACTAATCTGTTTCAGTATCTACATGTTCACTCCAGATCAAGTTGTCAGAAACTATCAGACCTAAGTATCTGTATGAGGACACTTGTTCTATGACACTGTTGACAATTATTAGTTATATAGTTAATTACACAGTTATGTTCCGACTTTTTACATTTGCATTTGGGATTCCACATTTACAGAGATTACAACCATAGTTTGATTAGAAAATAGTGATAAACATGACTCAGCTAAAATAATAAACATGAAACTGAACAATTCAGATCTGATTAAAGAGTCAATAAATCAGACTTTAGACAAAGGCCAAAAAACAAGAAATGAAGGAAGAAAGACTCAACCAGACTGAAGACTAAACCAGGTCTAAACCAGGACTAAACCAGGTCTAAACCAGGTCTAAACCAGGTCTAAACCAGGTCTAAACCAGGACTAAACCAGGTCTAAACCAGGTCTAAACCAGGTCTAAACCAGGACTAAAGACTAAACCAGGTCTAAACCAGGTCTAAACCAGGACTAAACCAGGTCTAAACCAGGACTAAAGACTAAACCAGGACTAAACCAGGTCTAAACCAGGACTAAACCAGGTCTATCCCAGAGCAGGGGTTGAATATGATGAGAGCAGTCGAACCTGAGCGGATCCACAGAGTCCACCGTGTCCCAGAGAAAAGTGCGTCTGACGGAGAGACTGGTTTGTGCGTTTCTTCCTGGAGCGACTCAGAGCCGCACCTGGATTGGCTGCGGTCCAGGTGGGCGGGCTTGAGTCCAGGTGGAAGGGGCTGCAGACAGGTGACAGGAGGAGAGGCTCATACAGCAGACAGTGATGAGGGAAGAAGGAGAATTCCACTGAGGCTGAACAGAGCGAGGAAAGAAAACAACAGATGGTTTATGGGTGAAGTGTAAACACTAAAGTGAACGTCTCGCTCATAGACGTGTTCTTGCTGCGTGTCTTCCTGCCCCTGACAGTTAAAGTCCTGCTGGAAACTCTTCTAACCTACACATTATTTAAGCCTATGCACTTCTGATGTAAACGGCTTCATGGAGCTGTAAATAGAGCTTTGTCGTCTGGAATAGTGAAGCCAGTGCCGACTATGGTGAAGCAAGAATGTCCGTTTCATGGCATTTCTATCATTTCTGAAGTTTCTACACAATAAACAGATGATTAGATGATGCTCCCCTGCCCTCAGGCAAACGTTTCAGAGTGTTAAAGACTCACACCAGCAGATTGAACAACAGGTTTTACCACCAAGCTGTTCCATCACACCTTAGCACCACATTGGAGTCCCTCAGTAGAAGTGGGGAAACTGCGGAACCGGGGGAACATAGTCCCATCTGTGTCTCTAAAGAAATGCTGCGGAACCTGCCCGACTGGGGGAGGTGGGGGGGGGGGGTCCATCTCTCGCCAGCCCTCGTTCTATTACGTTTAATAATGACTAGCGGAAAGAGGCTGTAACAGCATTGTGGTTAACTTTTTAGAGGTTGGTGACATTGGTTCTATCAGCAATGATGTGGTTAAACAGGTTCACAGTTATACAAATTATGTGTAAATAATACGAATAAGGTCACATGTCTTTAGCATATTTCTCAAACACACTTCTCTTATACTGTTTTTGAATTGTTGTAGACTAACCTTTTAAAGGTTCCTCTAGATTAATCCTCAGATTTACACCTCTCCGGGTGATACAGTGACTTATTAGGGTAGAATGAATTGTACTTTCAGATTATGTGTGCTACTTAAATTGTAACTTCCCTCTCTTTTACCAAACATTTGTTGTATATTGTTTGGGAGCTGGTTGTTTACAGCTTCATATATCTGTAACAAAGTATTATATTTTATAATGTAATCAAGTTTCATGGTGTAAGATTTTAAGTGTGGCAGGCATAGGCTCGCTTACAGAGACACTTTCTCAATACGTGGATGCGCACATCAAAGATCTGGTGTACGACTTACCATCGCATCTTAAAGACACTACAGACTTTCTCATTAGGCTGAATGACTGTCAGTTGAATGGCTCTGATCTTCTGTGTTCCATGGACGTTTCTAATTTGTATCCCTCTATTCCCCATCAGGAGGGCCTGGAGGCAATGAGACACTTCCTTGATACACGGACTGAACTAAACCCCTTGACGGAGTTCCTTACCACTTGGACTGAGCTAATTCTCACAAAAAACTATTTCAAATTTCAGGACCTATATTATCTACAATCAAGAGGCACTGCTATGGGTTCCCCTGTGGCGCCCAATTACGCCAACTTATTCATGGGAAAATTTGAAATGGATTTTGTGTATTCCAACAATCCTTATTGTCAGTACATTAAATATTATTGGAGATACATTGATGATATATTTTTTGTTTGGAGCGGCACAGAGGCTGCACTTAAGGAATTCCATGTTTTTATGAACAGTAGAGTATCCACTATCAAATTCACTATGTGTTATGATTTAAATGAGCTTGCCTTTCTTGATGTTTGTGTAAAGAAAGACTCGATGTCCAGTGTCTTGCACACAGCAGTGTACAGAAAAGACACAGATAGGAACACCTTTCTGCAGTATGACAGTTACCACTCGCCTGCACTAAAGAGATCTTTACCACATAGTCAATTATTGCGAGTGAAGCGCATTTGTAGTACAGACGAAGCCTTTGAATTACACGCTCAGGCGCTATGTGAAAGATTCAAAACCAGAGGTTTTAAGGAACCTTTGCTGCAGCAAACGTTGGATAATGTTCGCAAGTTGCCTAGGGCTCAATTGTTTAGGCCCAGCACTAGGCTGAGATCAGGAGGGTTGGCTATGGTCTCTACTTACAGTCCTATTTCTCAGTCAGTTAAACAAGTCATTGAGAAACACTGGCACATTTTGCAGAGTGACCCACAAATCTCTTCTGAGTTTCAGACACACCCGAGATATTTTTACAAGAGGTCATCTAGTCTTAGGGACACTTTAGTAAAAGCAGTTTTACCTACAACAAGTCTGTCACATTGTTTAACCTTTGCACCTAATGGCAATTTCCCTTGCCATAATTGTGTACAGTGTCACAGCATGCTAAAACTAAAATCTATCACTCATCCCAGCACGGGATATGCATTCAGGGTTAAAGGTAGAATCACATGCAGAACATCATTTGTGGTGTATCTTTTGAAGTGTCCCTGTAATTGTATTATGTCGGGAAAACAAAAAGAGAATTGAAAACAAGAATTTGCGAACATAAATGTGCAATAAGAAAGAAGGACGAGAAGTCATCTGTGGCACGACATTTCATGATTTAAATCACACAGTCAGTGACTTGAAGTTTTGTGGCATAGAAACAGTAGCTATGCCAAAAAGGGGTGGAGAGACAACCTCTTATTGAGAAGGGAATGTTTTGGATACATCAATTGGGCACTATGTTCCCTAATGGACTCAATGAGGAAATTTTGTTGAACTGCTTCTTATAATTTTGTTGAACTGCTTTGTATAATTTTGTATAATCATCTTTCTTTCTTGTCAATCTGTGGAGAAGTGGGTGGACACATGTGTGGCCCTGCCCTGATTGTATAAGTGTTTGCACCTGTGTGTGTGAGTGTTGTTTGCCTGACACTGAAGAAGGGAGACCCCCGAAACGTCTGACAGGCAATACAAATTCCATTCTGACTAGGAGTGCTGTCCTTTGTCTATTTCTGTAAGATTTTAAGAACAATATATTTGTATGGTCCCTATATCCGACATTGTGAACAATTCTAATAGCCTTCTTTTGTAGTCTATATAAAACCTGTAAATGACTATTGAAGGTATTCCCTCAGACCTCTGAGCAATAATTTATGTACGGTAGGATTAAGGAACAATACAGGGTGAAGAGAGCCTTGTGGTCCAGAAAAAATCTACACTTGCCCATTATGGCCACATTTTTTGCCATTTTCCCATTAATGTTATCTATTTGTGGTCTCCAGCTAACCTGATGACTGTATTTCAAACAGAGTGAAAACTGGCAAGTTATATCACTATTCCAATTGTCATATTGTCAAGAACATTAGTGAAGATATTATCAATCGTGTAGCACCGTGTGCAGTTATAGCCCGAACACTCTTGCCACCAAACCTATTTTATTTGATCACTACACAACGTTTGAGCACCACGCAATTGTTTTTTATGAACCCCCGATTTATGTGTCACTATTTATAGACCCCCCAACAAATGCTTTTTTCAGTGAATTTTGTGAGTTTTTAACATTTTACATAGTTCTTTAATATGATCATTGTATCCGGTGATTTTAACCTGCATATAGAAAACCTCTTAGACCCCGTTTCAACCGAGTTTTTAAATGTTCTTAATGACATGGATTTTACCCACACAGCTAACTCACCACAGAGGACACAGTCTGGACCTGGTCATCACGTTTGGCCTGTCCACTACTGTGTCCTCTGTCGTCGACTTGGCCGTTTCTGACCATTACTGTGTGTTTTTTAATGTCACCGGTTTAATCCAGCGTGAGACCTCAGTGAGAACTGTGAGGAAACGTCATCTTACCCCTGAAGTGGCTGCAAATGTTACAGATGCTTCAGAGAAACGTCCTCCTCTTGTTTCCCCTGGGGACAAAACATGAAAGTCAACTTTACATAAAAACTAAAGGTCGGGGGTTCGAATCCCCCACCTCATAAAAGGTGCACACTGTTGTTGTGTCCTTGGGCAAGACACTTCACCCGCCTTGCCTCCAGTGTCTGCGTACACGGGTGTGTGAATGAGAGAGTGTGACTGGATCTTTGCTGTGAAGCCCTGGGACGACAGATGAAATTAGCCATTGTGGCTAACTCTGGCATATTTACATGTGGAGCTTGAGGACTCATGTTAATTAATATGCACTGTCCCATCTTAAATAAATAAATAAATAAAATAAATAAAGAAATAAAGCACTTTGGGCAAAATGAAGGTAGAAAAGCGCTGTATAAGTTGAGTCCATTTACCATTTAAAATGTAAATCCAATTTCAACAAAAAACACTTTTTAAATGAAAAACGTTGTAGTTTTGTGCAAAACTGAAGTGGATTAACATAATTAAGTGAAAAAAGTTTGAAAAATGTTCCTCTACAATAGTTTTACAGCTGTGGAAAACAGTGGCATCATTAACGGGACATAAGGACAGTTTAGTGTTTTCTAACAGAACAACAGATTAGATTTGTCTGTGTGACGCAGCTTTTATAAAGAGACACAGGTTTGTTTCTGCTGCTTCAACATGAGCTCAGTCTGAAAGAATTCAAGATGGAGACAAATCACTGGACTCTTTCCAACGACAGACGCACACGGAACAAGGAAGAAACAAACACATGTAAAATGACTTATGATTATCTTTAATTGACCATTAGTTTTAAAACTATTACTTAAGCCCCAGATTACAGGAAATATATTGTAATAAATGAATCTCATCACCTTCATTAATCTTACTTTAAGAAACTTTTGGCCTTTATGTTTCAGCCCCGTCCTGTTAAAAGTGCATCTGCATTAGTCTTTTAGGGTAAAGGCGTTTGTTTCAAAGGGTTCACTTTTATTTACAACATTTCTATTCTTGACCGTCTGTCTTTTATAAACTGATAAAGAGGATTTTATTCTCACTGAGACACAAAAACAGTAAATACATTTTAACTCAGCAGCAGAGCCTTAGGTTTAACTCCAGTCTTTGATACGAACAGATGAAAGTTTGAAGTGATTAAACCACAGAAATGAAGCCATGATGTGAGTTTATATGGAGAACATTCTTACCTGTGACAGTGCGGAGTCGTGAGGAGCTGACGGATTAAACAGAGTCTGGAGTGAACTCTGCTGTAAATGACAAACTTCCTCTGCTTTAGAGTCATGTGACTCAGAGAGAGAATGAGGACGGACCAGTTCTGTGCCAGGGAGTGCCGAGGTGCGACTGCAACAACTCACACTCTTAAAACAGATGTGTTGAAATTATGCATCTCTGTGTCTAGTTAAGGACTACACAACATGTGTTGTTTTTAACACAGTCAGTGTGTTGAAAGTGTTAAAAAAAAAACACAAAGATGTGTTGTTTTTTTACACATGTTGTGTAGTCCTTAACTAGACACACAGATGTGTTAAAAAGTGTGTTATTTGTATGTCATTGTATTTTACCCCTAAAATGAATATTATACATGCAGGAATTACACTAAAATAATCACAAACAATATAATTAAAAGTAATTCTTATTTATTATGTATTAGCAAATCACAGATGTGAAAACATAAAAGTATCTCTACAGTTGGTTTGAAAACATGGAGGATGTTTGAAAAAACTGAGGTTTTAAAATTGCATTTTTCAGGTTTACCATAGTCATTAAGTTTACAATACACCATACTACAGTCACTAGCATTGTGCCAAATGTTACCAAAAAAATAGGGATGTTCACAAGTCACAATGTAGTTTGTTTTAAGTTGTTGTTATTGTTGTTATTGTTGTCCAATTGTGATGTCCATCCATCCATTTTCTTCCACTTGTCCGTTGCCGGGTCGTGGGGGCAGTTGGAGCTGCCCAGGTCACATAGCACCGGCCCCATGGCTCCTTCTGCAGGTGGTGGGTCCACAGAAGGACGGCCTCACGGTTCAAACCGGGCCTGTTGGTCTCTCCTAGGGGCTACCAGTGTACGCAGACACTGGAGGCAATGTGGGTGAAGTGTCTTGCCCAAGGACACAACGACAATGTGCACCTTCAGGAGGCGGGATTCGAACCCCTGACCTTCCGATCATGAGACGATCCGCCCTACCATCTGCGCCACTGTCGCCCCACACTCCAATTATGATGTGATTTTTGCATCTAAGTTATGTGTTAGACACTGATCCATTAACTCTTGTCAATCGAAAATGAAAATCTAAAGATTAGGTGAGTTGGCCAAGTCCTGACTTACTACACAATCATAATTTAACACTAAACTTAAATGGTTCAGATTGCAAACACAGCAAATGTAGAACAGTCTTTGGTACTCATCACTCGTTTGGATGACGACTGTTGTTCTGTGCTTTGGTGCTGGTAAGTCCTGGGCTGTTGGGATGTCCTGGCCAGATGTGTTGTCCTGGGCTGGGCTGCTGGTTGGTTGCCTCTGAGTATTTTCCAAAAGGGCTTTTTCCAGTCTGAGCAACAACACAATACATACACATTTGAGTACTTATGAAGTTAACACATTATAAATATTTCTTTATATTGTACAACTGATACAGAAGCAAATTATGTTTTAACGTTTTACAAAGACTCCACAAATAGAAATGAATAGTAAAACTCATTCTCACCATTTGGAGCAACTTCTGCACAGTGAGTGATCCATCAGCACGCCCTGATGCAGAGGTAGCAGGTCAATGCTGAAGAGCTCAGGAGGAACACGAGAGATAAGTGAGATAAGTTTACAGAATATTAGAAGTTTCAGAGACAAAAACAACAGTTCCTCTTTGCTCCTGATGACAACTCCCCTCTTATATTAGAGTCATCAACAGAGAAGGTCCCACTGGAGGCTTCTTATTCTGACCACTGGTACTGTTTATGAATCTGCAATACAGATCAGAGTACAGACATTTATGCAACTGCATTACACATTGGACAGATTAGGTAATACAGGACATATTCAGACAATATACATGGGTTTATTTTATGACCATCTCATTTAAATAGTTTACAGAGCATATACCTGTCGACGTCACACTCAGGCCTCCATTTTACAATCTGTAAGAGAAGAAATTGTTTTTAGTGAGGGAAAAATGTCAGCCTATGTAGCTTTTTAAGTTTAATTTTCATATCTGCTTTCCCTACTTTAGCATATTTATGGCACACGTTTCACAATCAATCTTTAGATAATGATTTTACCAGAGTTTTGTGGCAGTGTTGATTTAATAGTATTAATGTAAATTCTATAATCTCCGATGTGCCTTCATAATAGATGCCAAGAGCTCTTATCTTAAAGGAATAGGCCACCGTTTTTACATACTGAGTCTTTTTCTTACCTGAGCTTTGACGAGTTCATTTGTACCTGTCTGGTCTTCACGTGTGCCTTCCATAACGTAAACACAGCACAGACAGCGTTAGCATTTAGCCTCTCTCTTCTCCTCTATAGCTCCAAAAGAGGTGAAGATAGACGCTACCAAATATGGTTACAGGAAGTGTTACACTATAAAGTATAATTACAAAAAATTAAACAATGTGGATTTTCTAAGCGACAAAAAGGGGAACTATATTGTAAGGCGTAATAATACCAGGAATAGTTCGGCCTCCGCACAGTAAAGTGAAGATATCACTGCACAGATGCCGACAGACGACATAAAGAAAACATCCATCCATCCATTTTCTTCCACTTGTCCGTTGCCGGGTCGTGGGGGCAGTTGGAGCTGCCCAGGTCACATAGCACCGGCCCCCATGGCTCCTTCTGCAGGTGGTGGGTCCACGGAAGGACGGCCTCACGGTTCAAACCGGGCCTGTTGGTCTCTCCTAGGGGGCTACCAGTGTACGCAGACACTGGAGGCAATGTGGGTGAAGTGTCTTGCCCAAGGACACAACGACAATGTGCACCTTCAGGAGGCGGGATTCGAACCCCTGACCTTCCGATCATGAGACGACCCGCTCTACCATCTGCGCCACTGGCGCTCCTTTCTGCTCCAGGTCAGGGAAAATGTCAGCTCAAGGTGAAGATTCAAGCAGTGCGTGATTGGACAACAGTTTAACACATGTAGTGTGTTATTGTTGACTCGTCAGACCCCGGAAGTGAGCGCTGTGTTGTGCTGCTGTGTTAGCGTTAGCTCTGAACAGAAGTGAGACACTCTTTTCCACCACAACATGTTTTCATCACGTAGTTGTCCTGGAAAATGAAAAAACCAGACAACAGAATGTAAAAGTAACTGTACTGATATTCTACATTTTATGAATCATGGACTTTATTGGTCTTTTGAGTGAAATAAGAAACTGAAAAGGCCAGTGACTCCAACTCACACTGAAGATACTTATATACTGCTGTGTACAACCATGGACTAAAATAACAGCTGTTCACCAGTGGCACTCTTATATTTACTTTTTCCATTGGTTTGTGCTTTATTATAGCAACAACATTTGATAACTTTGATACATATAAATGTCTTCAAGCTTAATCCCATTGTTGGTGTGGCTAACTGGTAAAGTTAGTTTGATATTATCATTCCTAAAGCAAATCAGACAAATAGGGAACTACCCCAGAATCAAAACAAACTATGAATTTTCATCAGGTCAAACGTGCAACATGACACAATAACACTTGAGGCACAACACGTGTGTAGCTTCCTCAGTCATTATTTGTATTAACATTAGGCTACACAATAAATATAAATGTACTCACGACTAAGACAAACACCTGGATGCCGTTTTAGGAGTCTTTGCCTGGCATAGATCTGTCGACGTCTTTGAGGAGTTTGTGGGAAGTTTCCAGGCTCCAACATGGCCGCTCTCTCCACAACATGGCCTCTCTCTCCAACATGGCCGCTCTTTCCAACATGGCCGCTCTCTCCAACATGGCCGCTCGCTCCAGCATATCCGCTCTCTCCAACATGGCCGCTCTCTCCAACATGGCCTCTCTCTCCAACATGGCCGCTCTTCCACATGGCGCTCCTCCACATGCCGCTCGCTCCAACATGGCCGCTCTCTCCAACATGGCCGCTCTCTTCCACAACATGGCCTCTCTCTCCAACACAGCCGCTCTCTCCAACATGGCCGCTCGCTCCAACATGGCCGCTCTCTCCAACATGGTCGCTCTCTCCAACATGGCCGCTCTCTCCAACATGGCCGCTCTCTTCCGTGTTTCCCAGAGCTCTTCCTGGCTCTGTCTTATTTACATTTGGTTTATAAAATGCTTTACTTCTGTGTCTAACCTTTTCAAAGCTGTTTCTTTCCCAGGTCTCAGAGAGTTTCCCTGAGCGTCGCCGGCTCTCAGCGTAAACCCAGTAAATCAGTTCCCGCTCGCTCCTCGTCCGCCTCCTGCGCTCGACCCGGCGCCGCTTCCTCCAACGGCCCCCGAACGCCGAATAGTCTGATGAAGGGCTAAGACCCCGAGACGTCTCTGCCGCTGAGACAAATAAAACATTGATGAGCATATAGTGCAGATCTCTCTTCCATTTTTATAAAGTACAATTGCTGGGTTTCAGGTTCTAGAATGTGATGATGTCACATGACCCAGTGGGGAGGAGCCAGTTTTTCCTGTTAACTGCATTACACTTTCACAAGTCGTATCTAAAAAGAAAATGTATGAATTACAAAAATGATCATTAATATGAGTCACTGGGTCCATGATCTCTCTGTACAAGACCAAACATTTCCTCAAAAACAAAATCATTTGACCTCTATATAATATTATAGGCCTTTAGAACGCTGTGATGTGACCTGAAACCCAGCCCTTTGTCTTTTCTCAGCGTAGTATTTACTCTCACGGACAATTCATGAGTAAAAAAAAACACAACATGCCACGACAGCTGCAGTGGCGCGTGTGGCCTTTAGAGGCAAAAGTTCTGCTGGGATTTTGTAGCTTTGGTCACCAGTCACATGTCCAAAGTTTATAAACCAAAGGCCATTTATTGAAGTGTTAAGATTGAAAAGTGCATTAACACAAAATGTAACAAAGTGCTGTGTAACTGTTACTGGAAAATAAAGGAGTGCAGGATAAAAATACCTCCAAACACAAGTATTGAAAGTATTGCCAAACTATTGCAGCAAAAAGTACTGTGATCTAATACTTTGTCCCAGCCCTAAGAGCTACTTACACTTCGAAGACACTTGAGTAAAATGCAACTGTGGTAGAGTTCACCCAGGAGAATTAGCCAAGATGATATTTCAAAGAAAATCACTTGAGTTTTGTCCTTATACTTAACTATATGAACTGAAATGTTTGCAAAGTGTGTTGCACATGTTCAGAAGCAAAGGAACTTGCCTCTTAAATGTAAATCATCAAGTGTATGTGTGAAAACTGAAGTCCTCCTTCCCATGCATTTATGTAAACCAGAGTCAAATAAAAGTAGTGAAGGAATTTAAATATCTAGGCCTTGTTTTGGATTCAACGTTTAGTTTTAAAAAACATGTTAAGAAAATTGGCAACACAGTAAAATACAGTTTGTCTGTTTTTAAACATATTAGGAATACACTGACTCATGATGCGGCAAAAATTTATTTGGAGGCAATGACAATTCCACATATTAATTACTGTATTTCTTGTTGGTCACAGACGAGTGACACAACAATAAAACCTCTAAAATCTCTAAATAATCAAGCTATTAAAGTGCTAGACAAAAAGCCATTGAGATACCATCACTGTCTGATCCTTAGAAAATACAGCATGTTTAACTTTGATAATTTAATTGTGTACGCAAATGTGCGATTAGTTTTTAAAATTTTGAATAATACTGCACCTCCACCGCTGAAAACATTTGTCCAGCTCTGTTCTGAGCAGATGACCAGGAGCTCCAGGTCCACAAGTCGTAATGACTGTAGAGTAAGGCCTAAACGTAACACAGCCTTTGCGCAGACATCCTTCTCATTCAAAGGCATCAAAGAATGGAACAAACTCCCACAGAGTCTGAATTTTTCCTTAGACCTGAAAGATTTCTCTCGTAATACAAAAAAGTGCTGTTGGTAAACCAGTCATGTCAGCACTGATAACTGTAAATGTAAATATGACCGTTAGTGATGTTTTATGTAGTAATTTTAGCATGATTTTATGTGGACTGATGGATGTAACGGGTGAATGTATGAATGAATATTTGTATTTGAGTGGTTAAATATATTTATATTGTACATGTTGTGACTCACCTGCTCAGGGACTGCAGATGGAAACTAGCTCAAGCTAAATCTGGTTCAAAGCATCTTTAATTAATGTGTTTGCACATTGTCCCTGTTGAAATAAATTAATAAACTAAAACTAAACTAAACTAATGTAGAAAGTGTTTGGCGAGCGACCTACAAAGGGCTGGTTGGAGATCCCTGTATTACTATGTGTCCCATAAGCTACTTTTGAAAAGGAATTATAATAGAAGAAGAAGAAGATCTTTATTTATATAGCGCCTTTCACAGACACAAAGCGCTTTAATGATAATGATCACTTTGGGATGTGACACAAAACTCTCACTAGGATATTATTCCTCGTTATGTCCACTCCTTGTGTAATGAGGCTCAACCGATTTTACTGTAGAAATCTTCAGAAAATTCAAGTCAAATATGTCATATATCATTTCCCTGATAACTCTCCGTCTGCCCGCAGCCCCTCGCCGCACCGGCCCTCCAGGCAGCCCACGATGCCCGTCCTCCAGCCCCGGAGCCAGGCGTTGACCGCGGGCATGAGACGCAGCGCTTCCCAGGACGCCTCCGCCCCCCGCTCACGGCCCAAAGCGGCAGCGTCGGTGCAGCCCGTGCCCAAAGGAAAACCCCCGGCCCGGGAGAAGTCCACGGCCAGATAATACACAGACCTGCCTCAGGGTTCCCGCGCAGCCTGGAAACATGGAAAACATGGAAAACATGGAAATGGACCGGGAAAGTCGCCGGATGATTTGAAGTTTCACCAAAGTTTGACTTATTGTTTTTCAAAGGGATGTAACGGGACACATTAGACACATATCTTCTGTGGCACAGGAGTTTCCCATCATAGACAAAGGTTCTCAAGCCGTCATCTGTACCAGGGTTTAGCGCTCTCATCTCGAAACACTGAGCTTTCAAAATGTTTCAAAAATATGAAACTCCAAATATTCCGCACTACAAGCTATAAAACAAGGAGCATTTGGGGATTTATTGATTGGACCTGTATGTTTTATTAAAATCACGTAACTCGACTGTTACTATGGCAATGTTCAATCGAATGGTTCATGTCTGAAAGGTCCGTATTCTGCTGAGCTTCCTTTACGTCTCGTTCAAATCATCTTCACTGTAGATTTTCCAGCTTTTAGTCATGTTCTGATTTTTTCCATCATCATAATTCTGGACTTGTTTTGTGCTTCGTTGATGCCATTAGCTAAAGACTAGTTCATGAAAGCTTGACTTTCCTTTTCCATTGTTGTGAGGGCTGAGTACCATTACATGATACAAGTACAGTGTTGGAAAAAAAAGCTTAGGTACTACTGGTATCGAAAAAAAATGAAAGTAACGAAAGCTGGAACCAAAAACAAAGTTATATCTTTAGATCCAAGTTTTGATGCTGTTGGTCCAGGGACTGTAAGTTGTGTTTTCCTCAGATCAGATCTTACACATATTTTCAGAAACTACATGGTCTGATGAAAAAGTGATTAATACGTAACAAAAGACGAAAAAAGTGTTGAAACGGAACAAAATCAAAAATAACATGAGTTAAAAAGGCGGTGCCAGCCCTAGTCTCCACTTTTGGAGAGCACAATGAGAGGAAAGAGTTTCTGCTGGTGTTTATTGTTTGTGAAAGTCAGGACTGAGCGTCTCTTTCCCACAAAGAAAACATCATATTCAAATGTGTCCCAGAGTACGTTAAAGCTCTGCAGAATACGGGCCTCTGGGTGAACCCTGAACCACAGTTTCCCCGTTACATCCCTGACGTTTACAGCGTTGTGTTGGTATCAGTGTCTTCTGTGTGAGGAAACTCTCCAAAGCTGCGGGAACGGCCTTTATTCTTCAGGACGGTGAACAATCCACGGACGACACGCCTCAAACCTGATGGTTTACGGCTGCCATGATCATGTCCATCGTGTAAAGGAGCTCCGTCTGATTCTGCGTCCACACACTCACGTTTGTGTCTAACAGCGTCACAGGAAGAAGTGAGGCTTTTGTTTTGTGTATTTGTGAGGAGGTTACCTTTCGCTGCAGGTGGATTGTCATCAGATTTGTGAGTCCCTGAACTGTAGGAAGGTGATGGATCGAGCCAATCGTACCACAGAATGTCTTTCTCTCACACTAAATGGTAAGGAAACGTACGGCAACTTATCGCATTCATTTGAATAATTAAAGTTCTGTTTTCACAAGAATAGTTTCTGTCTTAAATTCCCTTTGAACAAATGTCTGCACCGGGTAATGCTCTTGTGAGTCGGCGTGGAGAGATGTTTGACATGTTGTGCTCAGAATATGTCCCGGCTCTTTCCGCTCTGGTTAGGGACCGTCAACAAATTACTATACGAAACTCCATGGAAACACAACGGGTCATTTTTATTCAATATTACTACTAGTGGCCCATAAGGAGTCTCAATATTCAAAAGTGATTTGTGGTGATGGGTATGTGTTTCCCAAAACATACTTCCTTCCCCCTCTGCGAGGCCACGCCCCCTTGTATGACGTGATGCCAACTGTATCTATGTCACTTCCTGTCAGTGTCCAATAAGGAAGTGAAACTATAAACGTCACAAAACTGGCCAAACTAAAGAAAGCTGGGTAGAATCTTTAGCTAAATCTTAAATATAATTGTGTTAATTCTGTTTAAGCATAAATTGTGTCTAATGTGTCAGATGCACTTTAACATTTTAGTTTTGATCTCAGAGACTCTCCCTTTACGAAGCTTATTTATTGAGCTTTGAATCCATAAAACAAGGAAACTCATTATACAACAACTGTGCAACAAAATGTGTCTCTGCATTTGACCCGTCCCCAGGCTGATGGTCAGAATCACCTGGCTGGAGGATTCACCTATTGTACATGTTTTTAGTGGTAAGGGAAACCGGAGGAAACCTATGCAGACACGGGGAGAACACGCAAACTCCACAGAAAGGCCCCGTCCAGGTCTGAATTAAACCCCATATATAAGGATTTTGTGTCGTTATAAACCATGTATTTTTATTTTAACAATGAATATATGATCATAAATGCACTTGTTTTATGTAAAAAACGAGTAACATTCAAAAAAGTGTTTTAACCATGAAGTCATTTGAGCTGGATGCAAATGTTGTGGCTACAGACTGACTGATATGTTCTATCTGTGAAAGAAACTGTGAAGTGCCTCAGTAGTGACCACGTGGTCAAATCCTGCTCAGACTAGAGGGACATTTTTGAGATTTTCCGAGTAGGACCCGTCTTTGTGAAGCTATAACTCAAAGAGCCTTTATCAGATCAACATCCTGCTTCTACTGCAGCAAGGTCATATCCTAATAAACTAAAACCTACAATATGAAGCTGATCACTCAATACACTTCTTTTGTAGAGACCCTGACATTTGGGGGAAATTATTCAGAAATTGAAATATTGACATTTTCAGCAGCCTATACGTAAATCCAAAGGTTTACAGTCTGGCACATTTTCGATGATTGTTTGTGGAAATATCGACATGACACAGACACAGATTTAGCCTCACACATGTTTCCATTGCTGAGTTAGAGCTCTGTAAAAGTGCACACAAATGTAAAACTCACCCACGAGCAGAAAAGGTGCTTACAACTCCCTGTTCTGTAAACTGTCTATAAAAAGAAAAATCTTGGTAGTTGGAGCAAATCACTTAGCACGTGTTCATTACACATGTGGAGGAAAGAATGATCCAGATGTGAGACGGTCACGGAGGCTGTGGGTGAAACCACACGGAATGAGCCTAAAAAGAGTGAACATTGTTTCCCTGTTCACCTGCAGCGTCTCACCGTGAAAGAAGAAAAGTAAACTTATGAAATGTCTTTTCTCATTTCTCTGAGGTTTAAAGGTGTGACTTGATTTTGGTGATGAATAATGTTGAATGATAATAAATCAGAGGCGACTTTGACACATAATGAACATAATGATGGAGCCGTTTGTCAGTCAGTCTTTCTGCGTTGTGACTTCCAGCTCTGTCTGCGCTGACACTCGTGCAGTCAGAGCTCTGGTGGAGACGGCCTCGCTCTGTGATGCATGAAGAACCACGCCGCCCCCTGGTGGTCAGGGAGGGTCTCTGCCTGGACATGTGCTTGTGCTTATTCTGAACCCTCTCCTCACGGTGTGACAGTGGGCATGCTGTACATACTGTAAACATTTAAAGGACCTGTTGAATGAACCACACCGAGCTGTGGAATAAAGTCATGGTGATGTCACACCGTCTGTGTTAGTCACTGATTGGTTGATTTCAGGTTCTAGAATGTGGGGAGGAGCCAGTTGTTCCTATTAACTGCATTACACTTTGATTGATTAAATGATTGGATTTATTTGAGTGATTTTACAACAACATTATAACAGTGCAGAAACAAACAAAGCAAAAAAACAACAACTCAAAAACGATTAGGCCGAAGCAAGAAAGCTTATAAGTGCCTACCCCCATATTCAAAATTAATTTACATTCCGGATACAGTAACACAACACACTTTCACAATAGTATCTAAAAAGAAAACTTATGAATAACAAAAATGATCATTAATATCATGACTGGGTCCATTTTTACCTCCCAAATTACCGACATCAGATCCACACGGGAACAGAAACTCTGAGGACTTAAGAAGGGCTTTCTGGGTAAAGAGGGAGGAGTTTGATTGTTTACTTTCACATTTCTCCATCTGCTTTAAACATGCAGTTTAATATGTGCAAATAATCAGTGCTAATAATAAATCCACTTTGCATTCATCACATATTTAAATCAATGTTATTAATTCAGTTTATTGAGTGGTTTTTAATGACAGATGTTGAACTCAGGATTCTGTAACAAAAGGATTAGAAAAAGACAAAGATGTGACGGTGAGTTTCCCTTCATACGGTTTAGTTATTTTATGTATTTATTTTAACAGGCGTTTGGAGGCGGAGCCACAGTCGCTCCTTTACAGAGGCTTCAGTTTGACTTTGTTTCTATCAACAAACTGGAAAATAATGATTCAGTTATTCTGCTAAAGCTATGATGAGTTTCACAGTGACGTAAACCTCAAAACGGCCTCAGGAAAAGGTCATGTGACTGAAACTCATCCGTATAATTGAGACTCTGATCCTCAGTCTGACAGAGACACTGAGGAGTCTTTAGTCCAGAGCCCAAACCCAGGGATCAGGGTCTGAGTGAAGGTGGTGTTGAAGGTGTGGAGGTGGATCAGTTCCTCAGAGGAGACTGTGTAGAAGGACAGAGAGCCAGCAGCACAGTCCACAAACACCCCTACTGTCCCAGAGGAGGAGCAGCGCTGAGGGAGTAGGATTTGTTTGTTTTATGCCAAACAGAGAAACCATCTTTAGAGCAGACCAGCCTCCAGGACTGATCATTGTATCCAAACAAACTGTCATCACCTCGTCCTTTCCTCTTGATTCCTCTGTAAGACACTGATATAGAAACCCCTCCTCTCCATGGACCTCCCAGTAACAGCGCCCAGTCAGACCAGTGTCACACAGAAGCTGAAACCATTTGTCAAATCTGTCCTGATGATCTGGATACGGCTGATCTTCACTCACACGTGTCGCCTTCTTGTTGTTGTCAGACAGTTTGAGGTTTATCTGAGCTGTGTTTGGATCCAGAGAGAGTTCAGTGAAATCTGACGGAGAGAAAACACAGCAGCAGTTAGTCCCTGTTCACTCTTTAGAGGAGAACGACATTATATTGATTTGAAATGGACTGAAAGATTAAAATATAAATATCAATAAATACATTATCGATTTAATTATTGTTTCACTTAAAAATAAAAAAGAGGAAACTGTGACATGTTTAAGCCACAGTGTGTAACATTTCACCCCGACAATAGAATAAAATCGAGCATTAATGAATGTTTCTGTTGTAAAATGCCTCTGTTCCAAAGGCTTCACAGTATTGTCTGAGTGAAGCTGAGCTTATTTATTTATGTTTCAGTTTAGTTTCTCTTGTGACGTAGCCACATATTTCAACCTGGATAGACTCAAACAGACGAAAGCAGTGATTAGAAAGATTTATTGATCTGTATATTAGTTTTGGCGGTCAGACCCCGGCGGTAGACATCGATGTATAGTCAGTGTAGTTAAACACTTAGGGTTAGGGATGTCTTCCCCGGAGCCTGGACACTGGTGGTGGTATGGGTGATGCGCAGGTAGAAGCCGTGACGGAAGAGGCGGAGATGGGGTGGAGGCGGGTTGCAGCGCAGCTGGGAGCGTGCGGATCATGCGGCTCATGATTGCTGGGGCTTAAAAGCGGACAATGATTGGTTGCTACGCAGGTGTGGCTCTTGCGCTGATGGCTGAGGAGGAGGTGTGGCCCTCTCGGGAGTGATCATTGGCTGGAGGTTGGTGATGCTGAAATTAGTCTACCAGTTTGAATTAACGCCTAGGCTTCATTTCAACCTGGATAGACTCAAACAGACGAAAGCAGTGATTAGAAAGATTTATTGATCTGTATATTAGTTTTGGCGGTCAGACCCCGGCGGTAGACATCGATGTATAGTCAGTGTAGTTAAACACTTAGGGTTAGGGATGTCTTCCCCCAAGAGAGAACGCCGGGGTTGAGCCAAGCAGATTGGAGAGAGACATGGGTGCCGTATAGGAGGTGTGCCGTAGTGGCGAGGAGAGGGCGTGCCGTAGTGGCGTTTAGTGGGCGTGCCGTGAGAGGGCGTGCCGTGAGTGGCGTAGAGAGGACATGCCGTGAGTGGCGTAGAGAGGGCGTGCCGTGAGTGGCGTAGAGAGGGCGTGCCGTGAGTGGCGTAGAGAGGGCGTGCCGTGAGTGGCGTAGAGAGGGCGTGCCGTGAGTGGCGTAGAGAGGACGTGCCGTGAGTGGCGTAGAGAGGGCGTGCCGTAGTGGCGTAGAGAGGCGTGCCGTAGTGGCGTAGAGAGGGCGTGCCGTAGTGACGTAGAGAGGGCGTGCCGTAGTGGCGTAGAGAGGGCGTGCCGTAGTGGCGTAGAGAGGGCGTGCCGTAGTGGCGTAGAGAGGGCGGCGTAGGGCGTGAGTGGTAGAGAGGGCGTGCCGTAGTGCGTAGAGAGGGCGTGCCTAGAGATGGAGGGCGTGCCGTAGAGATGGCGTAGAGGGGGCGTGCCGTAGAGATGGCGTAGAGGGGCGTGCCGTAGAGATGGCGTGCCGTAGAGATGGCGAGCCGTAGTGGCATGGAGAGCGCGTGCTGTAGAGATGGCGTAGAGGGGGCGTGCCGTAGAGATGGCGTGCCGTAGAGATGGCGAGCCGTAGTGGCATAGAGATGGCGTACCGTAGAGATGGCCGTGCGTGGCGTAGAGATGACCTGGCGTAGAGAGGGCGTGCCGTAGTGGCATAGAGATGACGTGCCGTAGAGATGGCTGTGCGTGGCGTAGAGAGGGTGTGCTGCAGAGATGACGTGCCGTAGAGAGGGCGTGCCGTAGAGAGGGCGTGCCGTAGTGGCATAGAGATGACGTGCCGTAGAGATGACATGCCGTAGAAATGGCCGTGCGTGGCATAGAGAGGGGCGCGCCGTAGTGGCATAGAGAGGGGCGCGCTGTTGAGGGCCGGAACCTTGATGGGCGAGACATGTTGAGACGAATCACCACCAATTATGTAGTAACTTACAGTAACTCTGTAAGGAGAGAGCGTTGAGCTGCCAATATGGAGGACGATTCTGGGCGTATGTAAGCCGAGTATGCTGAATTCGACCAGTGGTCCAGCCGTGAATGTTTGGGAAATACACGGGAATGCCTGGGTAAAGCGCAGATCGGAAAAAGTCAAGTCTATACCTGGTACTAACGGAGAATTGGGGATTAAATTCTCTATTCTCGGGAGCCCGTAAAAGCTAAAAGGCGCTGAAGAGGAGTGTTCTGACGTAGGAGCGCGTGCCTGTGAGAGACGTAGGAGGGCGTGCCTGTGGGAGGCGTAGAGGGCGTGCCTGTGGGAGGCGTAGAGCGCGTGCCTGTGGAGGCGTAGAGCGCGTGCCTGTGGGAGCGGAACCTTGATGACATAGAAAATTATTAGAACGAACCACCACCAGTTATTTGTGCATAGCTTGCTATGAATGAGAGAACGTTGAGCTGCTAATGAGGAATGTATGGAGTGAATGCTGAGGTTGATCAGCTGCCCGGCTGTTTAGGGAGCTGTGGTATGCCTGGAGTGGCAGCTAAGATGCGGCACCTGACTGACCAGGCCTGACGGACCTGAGCTGAACTAGAAGACGGGACCCTGGATTTCGTTCACATCTGGGAATGTGATGCCCAATAAGGAATGTTGACACCCGATTAATGCGACCCGGGAAGCGTAAGATATGAAGCGCTTCCATTCTTCTGAGATTTGTCTTGCGCTTGGTGAAAGATCAATGGCTACGTGGGGCTTGATGGAGCAGAGGAGATGTTACCCCCCAAAAAGCGAGCCGGGTTGGCCCCGAAAGACCGGCGAGCAGAGGACAGCACGCAGAGCGGCAAATGAAATCCGACGTGACCCTGTGAGGCAGAGGGTGACAGCGGGCGTGAAGCCGGAGCACAGCGGCCGGCGAGGCCAGGACACGGCAGAGAGACATGAGGCCGGACACAGCAGCCAGTGAGGCAGAGAGACGGGCCGGGACACGAGGCAGGAACGCAGCGGCGTCAGCAGCGAAAGGAGGCAGGAAAACGCGCCGGCAAGGCGGGGACACAGTGGCCTTTGAGGCCGTGACATCGCGGCCAGGCCAGCAAGGCGTAGAGATGGCAGCGACGCGAGACAGGAGCGCAGCGCCAGCAAGCAGGAACACGCGAGGCCAGGAGACAGCGGGCAGCGACACGAGGCAGGAAAACAGTGCCGCGAGGCAGGGGCATGGTGGCCGGCGAGGCCGGGAGACGCGGGCGGTGAGGCAAAATGAGCGCGACCAGAACCGAATGAGCGGCGGTGCTGGCCCTTAGCAGGAGCCCACACGGGCCCCTACAGTTCGCATTCCATGCTGTTCGATGAAGAGCGAACCTGTTCATGTCGAAACAAGTCGACCGTGCATGAAAATGAATGGGGGTATATGGCCAACTGTCATACGGAGGTTGATGACGAGCGCGAAGCGCTCGTCATCAACCTCCGAGCCCCACGGCTGCGTGGGGGTGGTTGAGAGCTTTCCAAAAATGTATAATATGTTGTCGTCACGAAAGCGACGATATTGTTTTTCCAAGAAATATTATATTAGGCCCGAGCGGCCTGCCGTCGCAAGGGCCTATTGTAATCGCAACGCAGTGCGCGGAGCGCACTGTACCTAAGTGCGCGGAGCGCACGAAAACAGCGCGAAGCGCTGTCCCCATGTCAACCGTAAACTCACCGTGTAAAACAGTGACTGCCCACACCTCTGGTGTGGGCCCTTTATACTTGTTATTGCATGAAAGTGAATGGGGGTATATGGCCAACTGACATACGGAAGTGGATGACGAGCGCGAAGCGCTCGTCATCATCCTCCGAGCCCCACGGCTGCGTGGGGGTGGTTGAGAGCTTTCCAAAAATGTATAATATGTTGTCGTCGCGAAAGCGACGATATTGTTTTTGCAAAAAATATTATTATTCTTCTTTATTAGGCCCGAGCGGCCTGCCGTCGCAAGGGCCTATTGTAATTCTTCTTCTTCTTCTTCTTCTTCTGCTCTTTGAGCAGCAATTTGACCCCCTGAACATAGTCGAAAACTCACCAAACTTTGCCCAAAATTCACGTCCGGTGAAAAATTAATTTAAATGTGTGTTTCGTATTGGGGAAATAAAAAATGGCGCAATCTTTACGAAGAATTTTGCGACTTATCGGAAACAACAAAATGCTCCCATTCGCACAAACAAACTCCGATTAAAAATCGGAAATATACATTTTATTGACCTTTCACCCCTGGACACAACAAATGTGAAAAAGTGACATTGCGCACGACAGCGCCCCCTCTAGGCTGAGAACAAAAATGCATTATCGGAAAAAAATTACTTTCTCGGAAATGAATAAAATTCGGCACAAAAATAGTTGATGGCATCCCGGTCAAAAAAGCCAATGAGACCCATACCGTATTTTGTACGGTGTTGCCATGGAGACGACCAAGGCCCCCATGTTATCCTAATGGGACTGACACATAAATCTCACATTATACACAATTACAGCACGTTAGCGCCCTCTGTAAGGAGCTTGTGGACAAGGGTCACAGAAGTACGGCCCGTAAGGGCCGTCCGATGCTGCTTGTGAAAGAAAAAAGATTTGGGAAATAAAAAATGGCGCGACAGCGCCACATACAAAAGTCAAAATACATTGCGCCTATGGAGAAGGGTTCAACGTCAACTTTGTCGTAGAGCGGCGGGATTCGGTACAGACATTCGTCTAGTGACGACAAACAAAAAATATTATTGTGGCCACGCCCCCTGACAAACCGGAAGTCAGCCATTTTGACAGGAAGGTGGGAAAATGCTGAGTCAGCGTTTTCGCTGACGTTGCATTTGAACGAACTCCTCCTAGGGCGTTTGACCAAATGAGCTCCAAATCGCTCCAGCTCATCTCGAGATGTGGGGCATCAAAAGTTATCCAAATTTTTTGGCTAAGTTTATGGTTTGTGTGCGGCGAAGCCGCAATCTTTACAAAGAATTTTGCGACTTATCGGAAACAACAAAATGCTCCCATTCGCACAAACAAACTCCGATTAAAAATCGGAAATATACATTTTATTGAACTTTCACCCCCGGACACAACAAATGTGAAAAGTGACATTGGGCGCGACAGCGCCCCCTCTAGGCTGAGAACAAAAATGCATTATCTGAAAAAATTAGTTTCTCGGAAATGGATAAAATTTGGCACAAAAATAGTTGATGGCATCCCGATCAAAAAAGCCAATGAGACCCATACCGTATTTTGTACGGTGTTGCCATGGAGACGACCAAGGCCCCCCATGTTATCCTAATGGGACTGACACATAAATCTCACATTATACACAATTACAGCACGTTAGCGCCCTCTGTAAGGGGCTTGTGGACAAGGGTCATAGAAGTACGGCCCGTAAGGGCCGTCCGATGCTGCTTGTGAAATAAAAAAGATTTCGGGCGCGCTAGTGCCCTCTGCAGGTTAGAGCCATTATTCACATGGAGAGGCTAAAAATGTAGTTTGGATGTTTATTGACAAAGATTAATGGCACATGAGGACAATAAAATGCAGTGTGGCCGCACTAGCGCTCTCGGTAGGGTTATGGCGCGGCAATGGAGGCGCTAAAGGAGGCACGGCCCGCGAGGGCCGTTCGATGCCGCTTGCGGCTTTAATTAGACTTATTTCCCACATGTTTCTATAGAAAACAATCAATTCAATGTATTTTAAAGAGTGGATATTGTTTTGGGTTTAGAGAGAAGCTGCTAGACATTTTGAAATGACCTCAAAAGACAAATAACAAAGGTATAACATAAAACTATAGGCCTATATTGAGTATAAGAGGGCTATATACTTTATTTCACTTTGCTTTTACATATTTATTTTGTCAAGGTGTATCTAAATAAGGAAAGCCACAGGTGTAAGCTCTCAAATCCTTTTCAATGTTCCCCCAGAGGGACTACGGAAAGGATTTATTAAGGTAAACAAGTTAATTAGTGCTGCTTTAAACTCTAGATCAGTGTTGGGCATTTTACTTAAAAAAGTAATTAGTTACTGTTACAAATTACCTCTCACATAAAGTGTTTGAGTTAGTTGCTGTAAAAGTAATTAGTTACTATGCAAAGTAATTATGAATATATTTTATATTATGTACTATCGTATCAAAGATGTTCATAGTAACTGAATGAAAAATAGAAACAGTACATTTTAGTATTTATTTGAAGTGAACAGATTGCAACTGCCCATATGCCTGGAAATATAACTAATACTGAAAAATAAAAATGCCACACTTTGTATTTAAGTGTAAATCTAAGGCACAAATATAAAGTTGAATAACAAACAAAGGGAAAACAAAGTAATAAGTAGTGAAATGATGTGTATCTTGGAGTTGGATTAGTAGTGACAGAGGCGTGTAAGTATGAGACGATGAGAGGCTTCTTAGACTGGAGTTACTTGTGGCAGACGTGGACAGAGTTTTATTCCCAGGGCATAGTGTGCATTTAACATACACATTATTGCCTTTCATTTCAACAAGGGAGAAGTAGTGATGGAACTACCAGCTCCAAAATGTTTCCTTTGAATGCCCTGGCTTGTCCGTGCTGCCATTGTCGCTGTCTCACTGTATTGTTGACTTTAGAAGTGTGAGAGGAATCAACAAACGCAGGTGAGTAGAGACTCCGCCCACCCAATTTTTATTATTTATTATTATTATTATTCCAACACTGCTCTAGATTCATTTCCCCAAAGTGCTCCAAAGCTCCTCAGCAGGAGGCCCAATGGTGGGCGAGGCTGGGTGTCAGTGGGCGGGGCTGTATGATAGTGGGCGGGGCTGTGTGTCAGTGGGTGGGGCTGTATGACAGTGGGCGGGGCTGTGTTACAGTGGGCGGGGCTGTGTGAGGACTGATAAAGTCTCAAGTTTAACCTTCAGTTTCTTTCTTTCGCCCCCTAGTGTACAAAAATGCACACGCTTTTCAAACTGCTCTAAAAACCTCATCCTTTCATCTTTTTCTTATTTTTCATGAATCTCATGAATCACTTCTCACCTTCTCTAAACTACCGAACATGTGATTTATTTGGGGTTTTAACCCTTTGTTTTCCAGTTTCAAAACAACATAAAAAGCTCATTCTCTTTATAATAATGAATAGTTCAGAGCTGGGACTCATGTAGTGTTTAGAGCCTTGGATTTGTCAAAGTTGAGCAAAAATGGATTTGAAGCATTTGTAGTTTTTCTGTAGTGGACGATTCTTTATGTCAAGTTGTTCATTATAAAAACATTCATGACTTCCAATTGTCTTTGCTCCCCTGTCGCCGTATATTTTTTCAGTTTGGACCTTGTTGATGGATGATGATGATGATGATGATGATGATGATGATGATGATTGATGATTGATGATCTTTATTTATATAGCGCCTTTCACAGACATGGTCACAAAGCGCTTTACAGGAGAGTATTTTACATTCACTCCACACTAGGGATGTCAAGATTAACCGTTTTTACGATTACCACGATTATAAAAAGACGCGGTAGGTTATCCGTAAGAATTTCAGAAGCCACGGTTTACCGCGGAAATTTTCACGCTGACGCACGAGCCTCTGCTCGCCATAAACAGCGCGTAAACTCAGCGGTATTTAAGCAAGGCAGAAGGACGCTCTCCTCCAGTGTTGTATCCACCCAAAAACGATTGAAGTCAGCAGAGTGGGACCTCTTTAGGATCCAAAACATGACCAAGGCGTTGTTGTTGTCGAAGGAACATCCGTTATGCAAACCCTGTCGTCAGAAAGTTGCAGCAAAAGGCGCTGATATCGGCTACGTCGAATATAAACAACATCTTGGAGATAATCCTTCGCTGTAAATGTCCAGGTCAAGGTAACGAACTGCATAATTCCCAAAAAAGTTGTCCAAATGTTGGGAAATAGCCACAACTGGCTCAGGATGTAAACACAAAGCTAACGCGCTCCGCTCTGCTTCAGCGTAACAGAAAGGAAAGTGAAACCGCGCACATGTGGAAATCAGCTGTTCAAAAGAGTCTCCTTAGTCATTTTGTAAACACGTTCATTCTCTGTTCATCAAACATCTGACAAATAATTAAGCAGCAGCAGAACTTTAGAGAACAGGAAACCCAGCCTAGACTGTGGCCTAATGATATATAGTAAAATAATTATGATAATTATGGTCATTATAGAGAAGTAAAGTTGACATTGTTTGTATTATTCATTTTAGGCAAATTATTTTAATGCAAAACCATCTTAAAACATTTTCATTTTTAGAAACAGTGAATGTTAACAAGTTTAAGAATTAAAAAGCTTTTAAAGACAAAACTAAAAATATCAGTTCTTCCTTTCATTTGGTCGATAATCGTGAATAATCGTAAAATCGCAATATTTCTTTCACAATAATCGTGACTCAAAAATTGAAATCGTGACACCCTACTCCACACTCGGTGATGGTAAACTAGCGCCAACGGTCCCTCTGATCACCTCCATACATCATTCATCCTGGCCTATTGTACATGTTTTAGTGGTAGGGGAAACCGGAGTACCCGGAGGAAACCTACACAGACACGGGGAGAACATGCAAAGGCCCCGTCCAGGTGGGAATCGAACCCAGGACCTTCTAGCTGTGAAGTGAGAGCACTAACTGCTGCGCTACCGTGCCGCGGGCAGAACCTGGGACATTTTAAATTTCACTGCAAGACAGGAAAAAAGTCACATATCTGTGATGTCAGCATTTCATTTTGAAGAAAAGGAGTTGAATTTGACATTTTCCCTGCATTTCAGAATGTTCCACTTTTCTAACATTGTAACAGATTCATGTATTTACAGTCAGTTTATACTGAAGCTGTGGCCGAGGGGAAACAACAGGATTTGTTTGTCGTTATGTTTTCTATATGATCAGTGTTGGGGAGCATGTGTGTCGGACTGGGGGGTAAAGGGTACTGAGTACCCAGGGCCCAGAACAGGGTAGGGGCCCTCAAAAGAGCTGCCAAAAGCGTGCTGTGTTGTATTGTATTGTAAATTTCCTCATAATTGATATAAGAATTGAACACAACAGGGCTGAAATACAGTGGTTGCTAGACAGAATTTTGCACAAACAATAATGATGGATGAATCTCAGGGCCCTGACACCCCTTACAAATGATCCAAATGGTTCAGCCCACACACGGCGTTCAGCACCGCGCGCTTCAACTCAACAGTGACTTTGATGAGGTGGCTCTGCAATGCAATGACACAGAGCTAGGAAAGAGAAATATGAGTCTCGCCTCACTTTTATTCATCCATCCATCCATTTTCTTCCGCTTTATCCGGGCCGGGTCGCGGAGGCAGCAGTCTCAGCAGAGATGCCCAGACTTCCCGATCCATGCACACCTCCTCCAGCTGTTCTGGGGGACCCCGAGGAGACACCAGGCCAGCTCGGAGACATAGTCCCACCAGCGTGTCCTGGCCTTCCACGAGGCCTCCTCCCAATAAGACATGCCTGGAGCACCTCCCGAGGAGGCGACCAGGAGGCAGCAGAGTCAGAGAAAGAGCCAGAGCTCCTTCTCCTCGTTTTAACCCCTAAAGTTTCTCTTTCCTTATATGTATTGTATTGACTGCCATCAGACCAATACAGTGACAAAGGCCACAGGTCGCTCGCGCAATTTCGCAGAATTAATTATGTAATAGCCGCGCATTTGGAGACTCTCATTATAAATGCGCAGCTTTGGAGACGAGTCAACGTGGTTCCAGTGAAACCCGAAGGACTCGTGCCATTTAGTCTATTCCAGCTTAACTTTGTAGAACAAGAATTTACTGACAATACACTTAAAGGTCGGCTTCAAATATGTGAGAGACTAAATCAGGCTGAAGCCCTTGTGTTTTTTGTTCATGCCTGTGGGCCACAGAGACACCATACAGTCTCATTATTGTTTGTAAAATAGCATTTTAATGATATTTTAAAGTCACAAATTTGTTATTCCCAGCACACATATCCTGTGTCCCTGGTGCAGCCCTCCTGTTTAATGTGGTATGATAATAATCATTATGTCTATCTAAAACTAGCAATTTCAATTGGCCCAATGTAGAATATACACCACCAATTTAAATATCTATATCACTACAGGATTAAAGGTTATTTAATTTCTGTAACAGGAGCCAAATCAGATGAAATTTCAAGTCAAACATTGAGAACACAATAAACAAACAAACAAACAAACAAATAAAGCATGAACTAAGAATCCAGGACAAATCTGTGTTGAATATGTGTTGTATATGAAGCGTGTTTTAAGACCTGGTTAAAGTAATAATAGAAAATAAATGAACTGCACTGTCAAACTAGACCATTGTTATGTGGTTACCTAGGGCCCAGGATTTGGTGCTACGCCCCTGTTGGGGAGTATTCTAAATACAAGTAGTTAGATACTCATTTTGAGTAACTGTATTCTGGTAAAGTTACACTTTCATTTGAGAGTATTTAGAATACAGTTACTTCCAAATATCAAGGGAATACATCCCAGTACTCAAATCATTTTAGCTCCATAATGCACAACATATTAAGATAGAACTTTAATATTGTGTTTCCTCTTAAAATACAATAAAGGTTAAACGCCTTATGCCACAGTTCATACAAACACTGCACATGTGTCACATGATGCTGTGATCAGGAGAGTTAAATAGTTCCTACATAATAAGTGAGTTTATAACAATCATAGTCTTCATTTTGTAATTATACGCCAAATTTATACAATGACAATCAGTGAGAAAGTATTGTAAAAGTATTCAAAGTATTCAGAATACAGTATTCTGATTAGACAAAGTCGGAATACGTTACAAATACATTATGAGTCAAGTATTGAGTATCTAAATACAATTTCAATGTATTCTCCCCTGTTTAAAATAAATGAATATTTTAAAATGAACAAGTGATTTATGGACAATAATGTTCAGTGTGAAGAAAAAGCTCAGTGGGAGCGTCACAATCAGTGGTTAGTTTTGAAGCAGAAAAGTCTCTGTTGAAAACGAGGCCCATGTTTGTAAACCTGAGAGAAACACGAGAATAAATCCAGACTGCAGGTCTTTGTCCAGGTTAGTTTGTGTGTTGAGCCACTTTCAGCCGATAATTCATATTTTTAACAAAAACAACTGAAACATGAGCTTAGGCACCGCCCACTGCGCTCTGGTTGTCATAGAGACCCAGGGCAGAACAATAAACATTTTAAAAGTATATTAAGAGTCAGACTTACATCTGCAGATCGGGTTCATACATCGTTCTCCAGCAGGACTCAGTCTGAAACAGACACAGACTCAGTCTGATCCACAGTTTGTTTGTGTCGACTGTAATAACTGTGTAATAACTGTGTAATAACTGTCCTCACCTGAGAGTGGAGAGTGAGCAGTGGGGATCCTCCTGTAGAGCAGTCAGGAGCTTTACTCCTGTGTCTCCTGGATGGTTAACGCTGAGGTCCAGGTCTGTCAGATGGGAGGGGTGGACCTCAGAGCTGAGGCCAGAGCAGCACAGCCTCCTCTGAGATCAGACACCCTGACAGTCTGAACACACAGGGTTAAACAGAGTCATAGAAATGACAAACTCACAGAGATGAAGAGTAAACCCTCTGACCTGAGCTGCTCCAGTTACAGTGAGGACTCTTCAGTCCAACACACAACATCGTCAGCCCTGAGTCCTTCAGGTCATTGTTACTGAGTCCAGGACTGTCAGACTAGAGGAGCTGAGGACTGAGGACAGAGCTCACAGCTGCTCTCTGACAGGTTACAGCCGCTCAGTCTGGAGAGAACACACTGTTTTAGGAGAAGTTTAGAAGGTTCATACTTACATAGACCTCACTCACAGAGCTTTGTTGGAGGCTTGACCACTGGCAGCAGCCTCAGCAGAGCCTCCTCTGAAGCACAGTATTTCTTCAGCTCAAACTGCTCCAGAGCTTCTTCTGATGACAGTAAGATGAAGGCCAGAGCTGACCACTGAGCAGGAGACAGTCCACCTTCAGACAGACGTCCTGAGCTCAGGTACCCTTGGACCTGCTCCACCAGAGAACCATCATTCAGTTCATTCAGACAGTGGAGCAGGTTGATGCTTCTCTCTGCAGACACTTCCTCACTCAGCTTCTGCTTGATGTACTCAGCTGTTTCCTGATTGGTCTGGGAGCTACTTCCTGTCTGTGTCAGCAGACCTTGGAGAAGGTTCTGATTGGTCGGCAGTGAAGACCCAGGAGGAAGCGCAGGAACAAGTCCAGGTGTCCGTTTGGACTCTGTAAGGCCTGGTCCACAGCAATCTGGTGCAGATGTTTCAGTTTAGATTTGACTCTGAGCAGAGTGGACTTCTGTGTTTTGTGGAGAACAGGTTGACTCCAGTGTCGACCAAGGTCTGATGGACATGAAGAGCAGCCAGAAACTCGTGCACACTCAGATGGATGAAGCAGTAGACCTTGTCCTGGTACAGGCCTGGCTCCTCTCTAAAGACCTGTGTGAAGACTCCGGAGTACACTGAGGCGGCTGCAGCGTCCAGCCCACACTCGCTCAGGTCACTCTCGTAGAAGATCAGGTTCCTTTCTGCAGCTGCTCAAGGCCAGTTTTCCCAGAGACTGCACCATCTTCCTGGTCTCTGGACTCCAGTGTGGGTCTGTCTCAGATCCTCCTTCATACTTGATGTTCTTCACTTTGGCCTGAACCACCAGGAAGTGGATGTACATCTGAGTCAGGGTCTTGGGCAGCTCTGCTCTCTCTCTGGTCTTCAGCACATGCTCCAGGACTGTGGAGAGGATCCAGCAGAAGACTGGCATGAAGCACATGATGTGGAGGCTTCGGGACGTCTTGATGTGGGAGATGATTGTGTGGGCCTCGTCTCTGAACCTGTTCCTGAAGTACTGCTCCTTCTGTGGGTCGCTGAACCCTCGCACCTCTGTCACCATGGAGACGCACTCAGCAGGGATCTGATTGGCCGCCGCGGGGCGTGTGGTTATCCAGAGGCGAGCGGAGGGAAGCAGGCTCCCCCTGATGAGGTTCACCAGCAGCTCCTCCACTGAGGCGCTCTCTGTGGGCTCCGTCAGGGCCTTGGTTTGGGTGAAGTCCAGAGGAAGTCTGCACTCGTCCAGACCGTCAAAGATGAAGAGCAGCTGCAGCTCTTCAAAGCTGCTCACTTCTTCTGTTCCTCTAAAGACGTGATGGAGCAGCTGCACCAGGCTGAAGCTCCTGTCCTTCAGCACATTGAGTGCTCTGAAAGTGAAGGGGAACAGCAGCTGGACGTCCTGGTGGGCTTTGCCTTCAGCCCAGTCCAGACTGAACTTCTGAGTGAGCAGTGTTTCCCGATGCCAGCCACTCCCTTTGTCAGCACTGTTCTGACGGGCGCCTCTGTGTCCGCGGGGCCTTTAAACATGTCTTCACATGTGATGGCCGTCTCTGCTCCCCTGGTTTCCTGGAGGCTGTTTCCATGTGTCTGACCTCATGTTCCTGGTTGACCTCTGAGGCCCTCCCTCTGTGATGTAGAGCTCTGTGTAGATCTGCTGCAGGAGGGTGGGGCTTCCTGCTTTAGCCACGCCCTCAAACACACACTGACACTTCTGTTGCAGCTCACGCTTCAGTTTACGCTGAAGAACTCCAGGCCATGTCCCTGAATGAAGACACAGACAGAGCCTGAGTCTCAGAGAAGATCAAATGACTGAGTGAAATGGACCTACTGCTCCACAGACGCTCAGCCAGCTCCTTCTGCTGCCTCCTCCTCAGGAAGTTCACAGTGATCTTCAGAAAAGCCTCTCCATCCTCATCCTCCACAGCCTCTAAGCATTCTGGGTATTCTGTGCTCAGAACCTTGTGGAGCTTCTTCAGCTCCTTCTGGACAAAAGTGGAGATGTCCTCCTCCAGAAGCTGCACAGACACATTAGAAACAACACAAATGCAGTCAGTGTCAGATCTGTGTGAAACAAGTCCATTCATCTGAACATCTCCAAACTCAGTGAAGGACACACCTTAAATATGGAGTCCAGCTGAGTGTGATGTTGCTGAGCTCTGAGCTCTGGAGCCTGCTCCACTCTGTGACAGAGACACAACAAACACCTCAGGATTCAGCTGTTTCTCTCACACTTTCAGAACCTCATTAAACCACTGTTTGTCCGTGTGTTAAACAAACTGAATCTTACAGATCTGAGGAAAATTTCAGTGGTTCCCACATGGACCAGTCGCTCCTGAGGACTCACAGTCGGGCCTGGTTCAGAACCGTCTGGTCTGACGTCAACACTGGGTCTAACAAAGACAAACGCATTTACAATAAACATGAAACATTTATATCAAATGTGATGGATCCTGGTTTATTTGATGATAAAAGAGTGAGAGATAAGTTAAATTAGATTAAGTTACACTGTAGTTTATCAAACACTTGATTAAAAGTGGGTAAATAGCCAGAATTATTACAGGCTGTTTTTCATATTCCGTCTACAGTCCATTATCTGGATTTTAGTTCCTGATCCTTTGTGATTGAAATAACAGCACAGTAATTGTGATTGTCACAAAACAATAAACATGCAACATTTACTAAAGATTCCTTTTTCCCCATAATACACAGAGTCAAAGCTCACCGCTCTGTCCTGAAGTGCATGGTTTGTCCATAGACCGGTCACTAAGGAACTCACAGCTGGGACCAGGTTCAGACGGAGGATGTTTCTGGAGGATCCTGAGACAAAGAAAAAAACACAGTTCAGTGAAACACATGGGACTGTCCTGGATCAGACTCAGAAAAGGATCATCGGCTCCATCACAGAAACAATTTAATCTGATTAAACTAAATCTACTCTTAAGTCTTTTACTTTTTGATTTTGTGTTTTGATTGTTTTTAGAAGCAGGAGTTTATGGAGATGTTGATGAACTGGGGTCCCACAGCGAACAGTCCTCTCTCCGCTTCTATTCACTATTACACATCAGACTTTATTATAACATAGACGGCTGAGAGAGTGGACTCAGGGGAAATCTGAGGTATATTTAAGAGATTTATATCTGATCTCAAAAGCCACTTTAAAAACAGGTCAAAGGTTATTTAAACTGCTGCGTCACTGAAGTCGCTCAAACAGAGACCTGACAGTTTATTCCTAATGACTCTGTCCAATTATAAAACCCAAACACTAAAATGTCATTAACATAAAGTGGTGTGAGTCTGACTTACTGTGAACCTTTTTCCTTTAAAATCAATCAATCGATCATTGGAGCGATCACTTCTCACTGACACGGGCCGTCCCAGGAGCAGATCTGTGAACACAAGAGAGACTTTAGGTCTGACTCTGATGTAAAGAACAGAGTTAGAGTCGACTCTGACGTAAAGAACAGAGTTAGAGTCGACTCTGATGTAAAGAACAGAGTTAGAGTCGACTCTGAGGTAAAGAACAGAGTTAGAGTCGACTCTGACGTAAAGAACAGAGTTAGAGTCGACTCTGACGTAAAGAACAGAGTTAGAGTCGACTCTGATGTAAAGAACAGAGTTAGAGTCGACTCTGACGTAAAGAACAGAGTAAGAGTTGACTCTGACATAAAGAACAGAGTTAGAGTCGACTCTGACGTAAAGAACAGAGTTAGAGTCGACTCTGATATAAAGAACAGAGTTAGAGTCGACTCTGACGTAAAGAACAGAGTTAGAGTCGACTCTGACGTAAAGAACAGAGTAAGAGTTGACTCTGACGTAAAGAACAGAGTAAGAGTCGACTCTGAGTAAAGAACAGAGTAGAGTCGACTCTGAGTAAAGAACAGAGTTAGAGTCGACTCGAGGTAAAGAACAGAGTTAGAGTCGACTCTGAGGTAAAGAACAGAGTTAGAGTCGACTCTGAGGTAAAAGAACAGAGTTAGAGTCGACTCTGACATAAAGAACAGAGTTAGAGTCGACTCTGAAGTAAAGAACAGAGTTAGAGTCGACTCTGACTAGACGATGAGTCGCTCTGATGTAAGAACAGAGTTAGAGTCGACTCTGATGTAAAGAACAGAGTTAGAGGCTCGACTCTGGATCTGTAAGAACAGAGTTAGAGTCGACTTGATGTACAAGAACGATTAGAGTCGACTCTGACGTAAAAGAACAGATTAGAGTCGGACTCTGACGGTTAAAGAACAAGTTAGAGTCGACTCTGACGTAAAGAACACAGAGTATAGAAGTCGATTGACGTGGAGAATTCATGGTGCGATCTCAACCTCTGGGTACTTTTCCTCTCTGAGCTCTATTTCTTCCATTGTTTGTCCAGAGTCCTAGGCGATATTAATAATTTTGTAGTTGGAACATAAAGTAAATCGTTAGCAGTTTAGTCTTTGCTAAATATCTTTCAAGCAAAAATACAAGATTCTCAATCCAGACATGACGCTTCCATTATGCATTTTCTTTCATCACTGTTATGTTATGGTTCATTCCTGGGTTCCACAACATCAGACAACGTCCAGTCAACGGAGCTGGGGTTAATCAAGCCCTTGACACGTATTACAGGCAAATCATCAGCTGAATCGCACCTCCCTCACAGCCCATGGCATCAGGAGTCCTTGCTGCGTATGTGGTGCACCCTTATTTCAGATCATGGCCAGCTGAATGTCAACCCTGCTAAAGTGCGTTCAGACCAAACGTGCGTCACGCTCCGTCAGCTCTAGTTGGACGCCCAAACCATTGCCGCTTCACACTCGCGAGGAAAACGCCCTGTTAATGCTGCCGCTTGAAGTTTTGCAAAGCGTCATAATTAGGAGGCGTTGTCATTACAACTTCAGGCCTAGAGCGCAAACCGCGATGATCCATGCTGCAAGTCAGGGGCGCAACTAACCCCCCCCCCCCCTACCCCCCTCCCACACACCACACACACACACACACAACACACATGGCTTGTTTGATGGTTGTTCTTTTTTTTAGTAAATAAATACCCTTCTGACTGAATTGACTTTATTTTAACGAAAATGTCCACTATTTCACACAATATAACATCGATATTTCGCCTCTATGGAGTTTGTTATCACCAAAAAAATCACACGGCCCGAGTTTAAAAGCTTCTGTTGCATTCATTCACATAAACCTCCTTCCTCTCCCTCTCCATTTTTCCCTTTCCCCCTCGCGCAAGAGGGGATGAAACAACGCAAGCGTTCAACGCTGAATCTCCTCTGTAACCGAGTCTATTTCATTAGGACTTTATTTCTCAAACTTGTTGCTTTATGCTCACTTTGAGCTCCTCGTGGGGGTGGTGGAGATGACTGTCCCTCTGCACTTCCTCTTGCCCCACTTCCAAGCGCTGACTTTTGTTTTTCAAAATAAGCACAACTTAAAGTGACGCCCCTCCCCCAAAGAGGAATACAAAAAAAAACACTCACCACGGCCGAACCTCTATCGTTTCACTGTAAAGACTCGTTCAAAAGAGAAGCTGCAATTGTTCGCGACCGACACATCACTATTTGGCGCCCTATGGCAGGCATATATGCGTTTGCCCTTTTTGCGCGCCACTGCTGCAGAACAGGTTGACCTCACTTATTTGAAGGCCAGTTCCTGAATTGGTTAACAAAGGCGTAAATGAACGCACGTGTAAGATGGATTACTTAAGTGGCATGACAGTGGTCGGGGTCATCGCTGCTCTGTACCGCGCTGTTCTCACTTGGCTTTGACGCGCGTTAAATCCTCATCTGCTCGCCATTTGGAACGCTTCATACGCACGGACATTCTTTGCTTACATTTCGAAGCGCGTCGACGCGTGCTACATTAGGCGTTAATCATGGAAGTTTGTGGCGTGTGTCAGTGTTTGGTTTACGCGACCATGAGATGAACACTCAACCAAGACCCTGCAACTTATGTCAGGGCTGTAACACAGTACACATAACAAATAATAAACCTTTTGTTTCTGACACTTTTCCTTTGAACCAGGCCTGGTCAGGTCCAATCAGGAGGAGGTAGAGCTTGATCGCACGTTTGAAAATCCTGTCCTGCTTACCTCATTTTTGCCAAAACTAAGAAAGGCTTCTGCGTTAAATGCCTGGTTGCGTCAATGGGGAGCTCGTTTTCCTGAGATGTGACCTCATTTCCCATGGTGGTTTGTTCCTTCATGTGCTCTTTAAGAGGGGAAAGTGTTTTTTACGTTGGCATCTCAAAAGCTAAACTTACAGCGGGTGCAGTTCGTTTTGTCGTCCTCATTTCGCCGATTCATGACGCACGGAGAGTTGCGTGAGTGTATGTACATCTTTATCGCCACAAGGTGGCAGTTAAGTCCGCTTTAGCTCTGCCAGCGACTTAAACGCTCAGGTAAACACTGCGTGCAAACTTTTTTTGCCTAGTGATACTATGTTGGCGAATGGTTACGTTGCAGGTTATGACCCGGGGATCGGTTCGATTCTTGTTCTCAGGCAATGTTGGGTTGCACCACCTCTTTTGCTGCTGTGTGTGCAATTACGTAAATGTTATCAGCTTGTTATCTTCTTTCCTTGTCAAAAGAATGTCATGTTGTAAAATTCGAGCTGTCACGGGATGTGTTCAAGGTCCGGTGCATGTGCTGACCAATTGATTTAATTTTCCCATGAGACGCGGGTGATCTCTGCCTTTAAGCGGCTTTGGGTCTGTACGCTGCTTTCTTCCAGCGTGGTGCTTCGGCGTCTCACAATTGTCCAAGACTTCGTTTGGACGATCCGTTCTGATCCCGCCAGTCAATTATTAGCAATATCGTGAGAATGCTATTTTATGTTTAAAGTGTGCTATTGAATTGCTATTTCAAAGTAAAGAGCATAACAGAGACAGCAAAGTTGCATTTTTATTCCTGCAAGTTTTGTTGGTGCTGATGTTGTGGAGTTGAATCCAATTGTATTTAAAGTTTACATGTTTATCAAGCTCCACCGTGGACGGTCTGCGTTACACGTCACCTGAGAGATGAGAGAGTGGAGAGAAAGAGGAGAGAGAGGGAGAGAGAAAGAGAGAGAGAGAGAGAGAGAGCAGGAGATGTTTTGTTAAAACTTGCCAGTCTTAGCTCGTGTGCGTAAGAACAAAACCTGCTGTTTACACAAAACTAAGAACTCTACAAACTAAGACTCATCAGAATATAATCAACGCATCTCTAGCTTATTAAAGTCATTTTTATTTGAGAACAATCCGACTCATAATGTTCGGCTTTTATGGTAGATAGAGTTACGCTGGGTTATGGAGTGAAAAGCTTAAATAATGCATCAACACCGCGGGCGGCGATACGTCGCCCTTTGTTGGCCTTTCCTCATGTGTATGGAGGTCACTTACAAAAGCATTACAAGAGAAGTCCTGCTAAGTTTGGACTTAAGTGATGTCTGCAGGTCTGAAATCCCTCTTCTCAGTGTGAGTTGTATGTAAATGAATCCCGCCCTACCCCCACCCCAAACCTGTGAACACACTCTGACACTTCTGATGGAGAGAAAAGGCTCCTCACTTTCACTGTTGTGACGCTTTTAACAGGGCCTGCATTGGGAGGCGAGCCTCACTTCGGGACCAGCAAAACGCGATTTTTTTAAAGTCAAAATAACAGGGGTTAAACCAAAATTGTTCTTATGTCTGATTCTTTAATCCACGGTTTGATAGAAAACCCAACAAAAAAAACATTTACAGTTGTATTTTACCTTTTAGGGGGCGAAAAGGCCCCCGAATGGGGGACAGAGCGCTGAGTGAGTGATGAGCCGAGCTCAAGTGCGCTGTGAGAAAAAATAGCTATATCAAATAATATGTTCTATACCGGAAAAATATCAAAGTTATCAAACACCGCCTCTGTGGCCGAAAATTACGGGCCAAATTTGCGGTGCACGCACGCTTATTAGATGTTATGTTGTCTAATCGCCCCAAAAATGTTGTGCTTTATTTCATACATAAAACACTTAGTGATCTTACACCGCCGTTATCGTTTACTGGGTAAATACAGTGGCACGCTTACAATTTGACTGAATGAGCGCTGCGGGGTTTGGGCAAAGGCCAGTGACAGGTTTCACACCTCAGGCACTGGAAGCTGTGTCGCTTTATTTTCGGCTGGCTTTTGTCAGTCATTCAGATCATCAGACAGCTTCAACTATATCATTAACTGTGTTCGAGTATAGATAGATGAAGCCTCTATTTGCAGAGGCAACAGTATACATATTTTGTACTAATGTTAAAATCTTTATAAATGAATTGCAATTAAACGTATATATTTAAATAATTATGTTGTCTATATTAGAATTCATGCTAATTCGAAAATACAGACATTCTGAAAGCGATCTGCCTCGTTGATCTTTAGTGAGTCTTCTCCTTTGATTTACTGTTGGCTGAGCAAGTTTTAATAGTATATGGGTAAATAAATCCCATTATCAACACTCTGGACGGCGTATCAAGCGCCGTATTACTCTGGGACGGCGTAGTCACGTGATGTTAAATAAGAGAGAGAGCTGGAGAGAGAGGAGAGAGAGAGACGCTGACGCCATTTTGGCTCAGTGTGCTGGTGTGCAATCAATGGAATACATCCAATACTCATCCAAAACAAGATCCCATTCAGTTTTATCCATTGGAGGAATTTTATTAAATTAGCAATGGCCACCTTTGACAAAACACTGGATATAGAAACCTAAACAATAGTAGGTAATAGTCAGGCTAACGTGACATCCCTTGGCCCGGTGGGGGGATATCCCACATGCCAGTGTGCCCTGCCTTCAACGCTATGCCCTGGTCGATGACTTGTCCAGATGGTCTGATATATTATTTGCGCAGACCTGGGCTGTGAGTGTGTCCGCCAAAAAAAACTTCTATTGCGGAGATCAGTGCGTCCTGCTCAATGGGTTTGGCCTCACAGCGAATGTATTCTTTCATGGACGCCCACACAACTCAATGGGGTTCAGTCCGCGGACCTTAACAAAAACACATGGACAGTGTCAGTACTTTAGCCTATTTTCGATACAGCATGTCCAGAAGTATATATATTATAGCTAATTATATATATATATATATATAATTAAAAACTACGGTAACTCACTCTTGCCCGGTGTCGGTACCCAGTTGTCCTCCTCACTTGAATGCAGGCTTTGACACTTTTTGGGATTTGGGTGTGTTTTGGTATCGTGTCTAAAAAATCAAACTAGAGAGGGACACTTAATCATTAAACAAACATTCGTAGGCCTAATCATCACAACGTTGCTTTTCTCATAATCATGCTTGAAGATTTGGAATACAGATTGTTAGCCTACCTTGGAAGAATCTATGTGTAGACTATGGAAATGCTCCCTTGTAAGTATGGGACCGGCAGCTTTTTTTGAATGATTTCTTCCGCGTAGAAGGTGTTATCCAAATACCTGGCGGTGTTTAATAAATGTTAGCATAGTGTAAAATTTATTTAGCATAGCCTACTTTCCAAAACTTTCATCACTCACCGGTCAAAAAATGACCAGCGGACCAGGGTCACCCATCGGAAATTCCAACCCAAACATGGCATTTTGACCGGGTGCCTTTCACTCTTGTTTTGCAATTTGCCCCTGAATGTGGTCTTTCTCCAGCACCTCAAGCAAAACGTTCCAGCGCCACAGTTGACTCTGTCAGTGAAGGAGACATCATCAAACTTTTCACCAGCAGCCTTCCATTCTTTGAGCTTGGATTACCGGCAAGTCTTTGTTTTTTCCTCGGGTCATGAAGAATCGTAGCAGATTTATCAAATGTTACTATAAGAATACAGTGAGTGCCTGGTTATCACGATATATTAATAAAAAGAGACGCGTGTTTACCTGGGCTTCCCAAAGTTTCAGCCAAGATTCCGGAACTGCTTTCTCACCGAGTGGTAACCCGATCGTCTATGTTGTTGCCTGCTGGAGAGCTCTTTTACTTTCTTGCTGGTAGGTTCATCATCTGTTCTCAGGTGGAGTTATTATTTCCATCACCTGACTGAAGAGGACAATTGTTTCAGTTACATAGTTTGGTAAAGCCCCTGTTGTTATTTTGTTCACATGTGAAAACTTACAAACTGAGTATATATTTAAATAATAAAAAGTACATTTACCTGTCCACTTAGTGGCTTGCGTTCCTTCTTCTTCTTCCCACAACCAGCACTCGGCAATGACGCTGGATAGTTCGCAAGGAAGCTCTTTTTCCAGTTGTGGCCAGTGTGTGTTGGCGATAAGGCCTAGTCGTCCAGCTTCTACCGGGTCCTGATGAGCTCACTGACTTGTGCGTTGAGCACAGCCATAGGCTGACCATGTAATGTAAATAGGCCATTGAGTTGAACCACCTATTTATCTTTGGGGGAGTGGCTTGGATTTTCACACACACACCCTCCCTCCCCCTGCCGCCCACTCCCGGTGTTTTTTTCCCAAGGTTCCCGTCCCAATCACGAGATTCAGATGTTTTGGCATATGGTGAAGATAAACTGGATTTCGACATTCCTGTGGACATTGGGTGGACCATCTCCTGGTCCTCCAGGCAATGGGCACGGAACTAAGCAGCTGTAGAGAAGAAACTGCCAATTAGTTTTATATTTTGTATTAAATCATTAAAGTTTTACCAAATGTTAGTAAAATGAACCACACAGCAGTTCAAACTGTTACTTCTCCTGCTTGTTTGCTGACTTGTTATGTTTTGAGATTATTGAACCTTCACATTATCCAGAATTAAAACATAATTTGAACGGGGAAGCACTCACATCAAATGTTTTAAAATACAAAACAAGCACTCACCACTTCACACATCATTCACAACCATTGCATAATAAAAAAGTCACTTAACCTTCATCGAGATGTTCAATTCATAGTCACTTGGAACTTAGGCAGAACACACATGAGAGCGAACAAAGCAGAAAGTTGACCGGAACGTGGTCGTTGGGCCCTTGTGGAAACCACATTGACTCGGCCAGGGGAAAACAACTGTCTTCTTCATTTTCTCTGAAAGACACAAGAAATTGTAATCAGAACCATAAATATTAATTTAAAAAAATAACAAACTAAAAGACATTAGTGTGCAATCATTCACCAATCAAACTACTATTACTTGCATTCATTATAAGATAGTTATGTTAAATGTTGGAAGACAAGTTAATATATTGGGACAATAATGGATCAACGAATTCCATTAGATGTTGTTTATCATGATACCACTCCACCAAATATTACAAAGCATTATAAAAATACAAAATATATGCTCAATTTAATTTATACACAAAAAAAAACAATCATGATACCAACGTGAATGAAATAACTGATTTGTGAGTTACTTTGTATAATTACTCTAACTCTAACGTACAGTACATGACAGCAAGTAAACAAATATTAAATGTGAGCACAAAAAGCTTTAATCCAATTGCTAGTCGATGTGAACAACAATAAAAAAAAAACTCCGACTTGGGGTCTACTGTAACATTGTTTTACGACCGTACTTATTGATTTGAGCACTAAAAACTAAAGGATGATTAAAAAAATACCATATTTAAACAACAAAATCATTAAAAAACCCTGACCAAAATCCAGGAATACGTGTTAGCTTTAGCGTTAGAATTACTAACATGTGACTGAATCAGTCAATACATCGCAAACTCCGCGTTACTGTAAACAAATTAAACACACTCAACTTAGTGTAAAGTAGTGTGAATAATGAATAGTGTGATAAAAAAAAAAGCGTTCTACACTGAGTAAGGGCATCAAACATAATGAAAAAACAAAGCTACGTTGAAAACAGATGACAGTAAACTTAACCATTAAACTACCTCCAAATTGTCTGTTCTAAAGACAATCTATCAGAGTGTTTTGCAAACTTAAATGACTAAACAGTGAAAAGATTACCCCAATCTGGAAGAAAGTTGCTTACCGTTTGTTACTCACGGGACGCCAAATGCCAGAACTGGAAAATTACTAGCAAAAACGGAGCCGCCGAAACAGACGCCGCAGGCCAAACGTTGTAATTGCAAGGAGGGGCAGTGTTTTTAGCCTACTACCATTGAAGGAATGGGGCCGGTTTAGGGGCTGTTTAGCAAAAGAATCCACGGCTGCGGGTTGTGAATGGCTTCACTATTATAACGAGCGCGGTACGAGTCCTGGGTCAGGCCAACCTACTTGTTCAATTTTTATTAGCAATATCGTGAGAATGTATTTATGTGTAACGTGTTGCTATTGAATCTATTTCTAGGTAATATAATACCCAGAGACAGCAAAAGTTAAAAAGCCGAGTACAAAAGTGGACTAATAAATATTTTTATCTTTTCATAACTTGGTGTGATCGTGGAGTTTGTGTCAAAAGTGTCATAGCCGGGATTTGACCCAGTGCCTCCCGCAACCTAGAGTCTAGCGCCTATCATTTGAGCTACACAGCCCAGTAAAGTGGTCGGTCTTTTCTTAAATTGACCGGGCCAAAATGAGGTCCCAGCACGCTCCTGCGTCTGATAGGTTTCACGTTTTTACAAATAACTATGTTGTGTGGAGGCAGGGAGGTTATATTAAAAGCTGACGCGCTCCCGGTGATGGCCCAAAGCCCCGGGGAACCATATAGTGAGAGTGGACTTTTTTTAGGAATGACATAGTGGCCAACCCCGTGGTTAATGACCCGCCATGTGTGACCACCAGGCCGTGTTTACCAAGTTTACCACAGTC
>VHKM01001159.1:0-67925 GCA_007210695.1 Neogobius melanostomus
GTAGCATTTCTGTTGCTGAGAAATATTTACAAGATTGAGATTTTACACGTGCAACATCGATTAATTCCTCCCTGGAAATGTTTTCAGACCTTGTAATCCATGAAGACGTGATGCGTTCTGGTTTCCAGGAGGCTTTAAGCCACATTTGAGAGAATCTCAGGATTCTAAAGGGAAGACAAATCACAATATCTTGTGTACAAATATGTTTATTTGTCGGACTCAGCAGGAAAGTGTTCCCAAGCTACGAGAACTCATAAATATTATACAAGCCTTTGAGACCTCTTTAGATAAAGTCAAATAACGACATAGATTTATTCACTTTCAACTGAAACATTTACTTTTGCTTTCAGAAGATGTATTTAAAGACACAGAGTGTGCAGTGTGATTTACAGTGACAATGCCAGATGTTTAAACGAGCAGATGGTGACTTGAAGGACTTTAGATAATGATGGAAACATTAGACACACACTCTCCTTAAACTGCCCCTTATTGGGGCAGTTCTAATTGTTGTACAGTAAATGTATATTATCTCATGAGTCGTTTAAACATTCTACATAACGTCTTTCAGGTGGAAAACAAGCAGCGAAACGTTGAGCGCATCGATGCACTTTCTCAATGTGAACTGGTCATAGACCAACACTACAGTGTGGTCTGTCCTGATGCTGAGAAGGTCAGCCAAAGGTGAGTACAAGTAAGTCTCACTTACGAGGGTATTCAATCTGCTGACATCTGCTGCTCTCCTCCAGAGGGCGCCGTTCACCGTGAATGATGACCCCGACTATAGCCACTTATTTGAGCTACGTCTGCCTCCGGAGAGCAGCACTGCGTCCATCACAGTGAGAGAAGAGGGCAGCGCCCAGAAGAGAGAGGAGGTGTGGACATATGAGCTGGATCTGACCGGTCAGTCTGCTTCACTCATTACATGATCCAAGATGGAAAAACCCATGAGCTGATCAGCGACCTGCCTCAGATTAGCAATAAGGATCAGGGCAATAAGGATCAGTGCCAATAAGGATCAGTGCAATAGGGATCAGGGCAATAGGGATCAGGGCAATAAGGATCAGTGCAATAAGGATCAGTGCATTAGGATCAGTGCTATAAGGATCAGTGCATTAGGGATCAGTGCATTAGGGATCAGTGCTATAGGATCAGTGCAATAAGGATCAGTGCATTAGGGATCAGTGCTATAAGGATCAGGGCAATAAGGATCAGGGCAATAGGGATCAGTGCTATAAGGATCAGTGCATTAGGGATCAGTGCAATAAGGGATCAGTGCATTAGGGATCAGTGCTATAAGGATCAGTGCATTAGGGATCAGTGCAATAAGATCAGTGCATTAGGATCAGTGCATAGGATCAGTGCAATAGGGATCAGTGCAATAAGGATCAGTGCATTAGGGATCAGTGCATTAGGATCAGTGCTATAAGGATCAGTGCAATAGGGATCAGTGCATTAGATCAGTGCATTAGGGATCAGTGCTATAAGGATCAGTGCAATAGGGATCAGTGCAATAGGGATCAGGGCAATAGGGATCAGTGCATAAGGATCAGTGCATTAGGGATCAGGGCTATAAGGATCAGTGCAATAGGGATCAGGGCAATAGGGATCAGGGCAATAGGATCAGTGCATTAGGGATCAGGGCAATAGGGATCAGGGCAATAAAATACATACGACATTTGTATCAGACCATTAACCAGACGTTACACTAAAGATATGGCCGACAACCACTTTAGGACTGGCCCAGATATATCAAAGTCATTATTGAGTCTCTGTAGCAACAGTTTATGATCTACAGTATCAAAAGCTGCAGACAAATAAAGCAGGATCAATATTGAAAACTGACCAGAGTTAGCAGCCTTTCAGATGTGACGGGACACTTTTAGTAGAGCAGTCTCAGTAAAGTGCATCTTACGAAACACAGATGGAAATTTGTCCAACCTTTCATCATTATATAGAAAAGCAGTCAGCTGTTTGACCACCACCTTTTCCACAACTTTGGAGAGAAAGGGCCATTTAATGGGCCTATAATTTCCAGGTTCAGCTGGGTCAAGTTTGGTCTTTTTAAGGACTGCACTTCATCACTGCCTGATTTATAAAGTTTGGAACAGACCCAGACATAAGAGAAACATTGATCAGTTTAACAACATGAGGGACAACATTGTCAATGACCTTATGCAGTAAAGTTTTGGGTATTGTCGTGGAATTTCTTACCAATAAAAAGGAAAAAGCTTGGAAGTATTGTCTAAAAAATTGTCAAAAGTGCAATTTATTTGACACACGTGCGGAGACGTTAAACACAGAGTTCAGTCCATGGTAAGTTCTGCGGAGCCAGCTATCTGACTCCGCTATATAGACAGCACAGTACAGCAGGGCACGGACATGGTGACGCGGTATGTGACGTCACGGCATCACCATTTGGTGTGTTTAATACAGATGAAGGGCAGACGTCTGCGGTGCTTGGACAGTCGAGAAACCCTTTGTTTCCAGGGCCGGTCTTTGGCCTATTGTCTTAAGTGTGATATGGGCAATCAGCAGTGGTCTTTGTGCCCATTGTGATGTCTTTAGGTGTGATGCAGAAAGCCGGCGCTCCCCAGCAGCCCGACCAAAAGGCCCAGCATGGCAGCCAGACGGTCCATCACAGTCTGTGTATTTGCTTGCGACTAGTTTTAGTTAGATAACTCTGAAAACTGTCACAAACGTATGACATCAAAAGGACAGGAAGAGAGTTTCATTATTTTCAGTAACATCATAACATCCTCTAATGTCAAGTAGAAAACGTATTTCCTGAGCTGTAGTGGGGAATCTCTCACTTTATCGGGTGCTTCTGTAAAATTATAAAACATGCTTCATGTTTTTTACTTCCAGAGTCTTCAGGGAGCACAGACGAGCCCCACACTGCTCCCCACACTGGTCCCCGCCCTGATCCAGAGAAACAGCTGCACTCTGTCCGTACTGAGTTTATTGACAGTGTGTCCGATGCTGTACTCAGTCAACTGTTGGACCGACTTCTGCAGAAGGGGATGCTGACGCAGGAGGAGGTGGAGATCGCTAACGGCACACGTCGAGCAGACAAGGCCCGATATGTGGTGGACACTGTGATAAAGAAGGGCTCAAAGGTGTCTTTATTCCTGATCGAAAACTACTGTAAACTAGATCCACATTCAGATCTGTGCCGTAAACTCACTCACCCCTGAGCCCACTCTGACCCTGAGTCGTCGCTGTAAACGCTGACTGAGCAGGGCAGGAAACAGACCTGTGTCGGGACTAATGAACACAATCTTATTTTATTTTTATATTGAACTATAATATGTATGAATATAGATAAAATTTGGGCTAAGCCACAGATGTCTTTAATATCAAGCTCCACCCACATTAACATTATTCCAGCTTTTATTACTTGACTTTTCTTAGTGTTAGTGTAGCAGTTACTTCTTATCGATGGTAGAGTGACTAAACATTAAGTAATCACTGCAGAGTTTGAAGAGACAAATCAATTGTCTTACCTGAATCTCAGGCCCACTGCCTGCGGTTTGAGTCTGTCTCCAAATATTTGATCCATGTTTGCACCGCGCTGAGAGTGCATGTTTAAGGTCAGCTCACACTACAAGACTTTTATGCCCGATTTTGCTCTAATTCTCAGTCACACCAAGTCTTTCCGAGTCGTGTCTAGTTAAAGGCAGTCGCTCAGATTCGTGTCTCGTAGTGTGGGGGCGTCACAGCTGGACTGGCATTCGAATCGAAACAGCACAACTTTATAACACCAAAAGTTCTTGAGAATCCCCTTTCCAACATTTTAACCGTAAACAGAGTTTAACGGTGGCACTTACTGAGTTTGGAGTCGAACTATTCAGCTACTTCTCTCCAGTAGCCTCTCTCCCCTAGCCTCTCTCCCCTACCCTCTCTCCACTAGCCTCTCTCCACTTGCTTCTCTCCACTAGCCTCTCTCCACTAGCCTCTCTCCCCTAGCCTCTCTCCCCTAGCCTCTCTCCCTAGCCTCTCTCCCCTAGCCTCTCTCCCCTAGCCTCTCTCCCCTAGCCTCTCTCCCCTACCCTCTCTCCACTAGCCTCTCTCCACTTGCTTCTCTCCACTAGCCTCTCTCCACTAGCCTCTCTCCACTTGCCTCTCTCCATTAGCCTCTCTCCCCTAGCCTCTCTCCCCTAGCCTCTCTCCCCAGCCGCTCTCCCCTAACCTCTCTCCGCTAGCCTCTCTCCGCCAGCCTCTCTCCACTAGCCTTTCCCCCTAGCCTCTCTCCCCTAGCCTCTCTCCCTAGCCTCTCTCCCCTAGCCTCTCTCCCTAGTCTCTCTCCACTAACCCCTCTCTCCCCTAGTCTCTCTCCACTAGCTTCTCTCCCTAGCCTCTCTCCCCTAGCCTCTCTCCCCTAGTCTCTCTCCACTAACCCCTCTCTCCTAGCCTCTCTCCCCTAGCCTCTCTCCCCTAGTCTCTCTCCACTAACCCCTCTCTCCCCTAGTCTCTCTCCACTAGCTTCTCTCCCCTAGCCTCTCTCCCCTAGCCTCTCTCCCCCAGCCTCTCTCCACTATCCTCTCTCCCTCACTCTTACGATTCTCAGTCGTTATGTGTGAAGCCCCGTCATTCTATAATGGGCCTAAATCCAGTCGTGTAGTGTGGACCCCCATTCTTTATAAAAAATATTTGAAGACTGGAACAATCGTGTAGTGTCTGCTGACCTTTATGGATAATGCATGTAATTAATGATATTTTTACATGTGTTGAGTGTTAATCGTAATTATAGTAAAGTTTGGGGATGTTTCTGATCTACTATATGTAAGGGATAATGCCCCACGAGTTAATAATAATAATTGGACTTATCGTCCATTTATTTCTGATAATGGACACCTTGAAGGGCATTATCCCGCCTATACCAGGGTCACTTACGAAATAAAGACTTATTAAATCAATTATTAACACTTGAATGTGTTTTTTTTTTTTTTTCTCTTTACAAGTCGCAGCTGAGGGGACTATTTAATAACGTGGCCAGAGCGACTTGACCGCAGCGGTTGATCAGTGAAGTGACATGAGGCTTAACGTTACGTGATACAAAGTATCATTTCAGAAGGCCAGTGCACTACTTACCACTTAACACCACATTGAGTTTAAAGAATCAACGTCCACAGATAGTTTCCTAAATGTTTTTTATTACATTAAATATTATCAACCATTCACTCTGATCATCAAATGTGGAGAAAAAAAGCAAGCTAGTAGCGATCATGTCACGATAAAATCCCCTTTTAAACATGTTTGTAATCTAGTGCCTTGATAAATGCGCCCTTGTTTTCATAAGTTTATTAAAACGTATGATCCTCTGATCCGAATGATTGGGCTCAGGAAAGGCATTTTAAACCACAGCTGATGATCGATCGTCATGAATACTTCCTCTTTTCAGACGGTGTCTCCGTTTCACTTGTGTCTTTATGATGTAGAAGAAGTGGTTATGTTGCTCCAAATTCAGATGATCTAAAATTATATCTGAATGTGTGATTTTACTCCTCCTGCCTCCTCACACAGCGTTGCCGCTGATTGACACCGCTCTAACGCACCTACAGCCACGCACACTCATCACCTGCACATGTGCGCACACTCACACTGACAATACACAGGAATGAACCGCACCTGCCGTGTGATTTTTTGTGCTATTATTATTTCTGTCAACTGTCATCTCTACTGTAAGTTCCATTCTGGTGCACGACAGCCAGACACTCCTGGATTTGCGCCCTGTGGCCTATAATATTGCAAACTTTGAGCGGAATGGGCAAAATACCTCGCACCCCCCACTCTTGCATGGAGTCCCTGCCTTCCTGCTCCGGGTGCGGGCTCCACCTTCGCGCAGACGGAAAAGGCTTGCTCCACAAAAGGCTTGCTGTGCATCCTCGATTTGTTTCGTGGCGTGCCCTCAGTCCCATCGCTCCCTGCCTGGTTCCTCTGATCGGCTCGGTAGAGGGATTCCTGGCTCATCTTCATCTATCCCGCGCGTTCTGCTGCGGGGAGTGGAACATCGCAACCTAGGGTCTCTGAGCCTAGACGGCTAGTCCCACCGTGACTAACTCTTCAGTCCCTGCTCCCATGATAGCCGCGGTGAATGCGTGATCTTTGGGGGAAAAAACTTTTATCATCAAGGATTTCTTCACGTCCCGATTGGATTTTATGTGAAACCTGGCCTCATGTCAGTGAGTCCAGAGCACTCTCAGAACTGCTACCTGCTAACTGCACATATTTCAACACCCCGAGGTTGACTGGTCGGGGAGGAGGTGACAGTTTATAACCAGATGTTAAGTGTATGCAGTTAACGATGTCTGCCAGTTATCCTAGTTTTGAACTTTCTACCTTTGAAATATGTTGCCCTGTCTTGGTTTTGTTTGCTGTTGTATTTAGACCTCCTAAATGCAACAAGGAATTTATTACTGACTTTGCCGAATTCCTAGAGAACATAATGCCAAAGCATGACATGATTGTAGTTGTTGGGGACTTTAATATCCATGTTTGTTGTCTTGAAAGCTGCTAGCCAGAGACTTCTTGAAACTTATTGACTCTTTTAATCTTGTGCAGTGTGTTTCTGGTCCTACACAGGAGCATGGGCACATGCTTGATCTAGTGCTAACTCACGGTTTGACTGTTGATAACCTTAAAATCCTTGATGCCGTGTTTTCTGATCATATGCCTGTGATTTTTTTTTTTGTGATCAACTTTTATTAGGTTTTTTCTTTAAGTTTGGGAGTGTATACATTGTTATTGTTAAGAATAAACATACATTTTGACAGTATTTCCATAAAAACAACAGAGACATGTCTGTGAATACACTCACCAATAGATCCCCCACCCACCCTCGCTCCAGGACCTGCACCACCCCCAACCCCGAGACCCCCAACCCAAAACCCCCAAACCACAAAGAATTAGAATTTGGGCATTCCCATACTAGATGGAAAATGATCCAGCTGCATTACTATCACATAGCGTGCAGTTGGGTGAAGTAAGAGCTCCAATTTTGTGTAGAATATAGGGTGTAAAATAAGTTTTATGTAAAAAATTAAAATGAATCGCCTGGTGATTTGGGTTTCTTGAAGAAAGTTTTATATTTTGAAAAATCGTTTTCCAGTCTAATTTGAGCAATCAAAATCTGTTTCCCACAACTTAATAACTCGCTCCGAAAGATCTTGGGCTTCTTGTATAAGGGCATAAATTCTAGAAACAACCTTTATTTGATTTTTTATCATGTTGTGTGCTGGGTGAACAGGAGGTAATGTATCCCACGGGACACCATATGTGCGCATTGCGGTTCGTAATTGTAAATTTAAAAAAAAGGAAGTTCCAGGTAAGTTATATTTCTTCTGCAATTCTTGGAAGGTCAAAAGGCCCATATGATTACATATATCGCCCAGAATATATAATTTTTTGCTCCACTGAGGAAACCAAATTGGCGAATGTCCAATTTTTAAACCATAATTTGAGAAAACTGGGGAATGGAAGAACCATTTTGATTTATTTTTGCAATGATTATTTAAATTATTCCATGCTTTAATGACTTCAGTTATAATAGACCCATATTTTATACATATGCTTGGAGAAATGTTAGAATAAATAAAATCTTGGAGTCTGTGGGGATGTATAATATTTTGCTCTAGATGCTTCCAGGAAGCAGATGAGGTAGAGTTTAGCCATAGAGATAAAGGTCTTAAAATAGCTGCCCAGTGATACCATTCTAAATTGGGTACTCCAAATCCTCCATCACTTTTGGTTTCTGTAACACAGATAGCTTAACTCTGTGTTCTTGTTTCCCCAGATAAATTGGATACTGACATGTGCAACTTCTCCCAGTAGCCCTTGGCGGGTGAGAGAGGAATCATTGAACTTATAAAATTGATCCGAGGGAGTATACTCATTTTTATAGTTGAGATGCGTGCAGCAAATGAAAGCGGAAGAGAGTCCCATCTTTGTAAATCAGCATCTACCTCTCTAGCAACCCTATCATAGTTATTTTTAACAATATCTGTTATTAATGGTTAAATATCTACTCCGAGATATTTCATTTTCTGAACCACTGGTATGTTAAGCAGGGGAAGGTACCGTCCATTACATGTAAGGGAAGGAGAGCGGATTTCCCCCAGTTTACTTTATAACCAGAAATTGTGCTGAAGGTATTGAATAGGCTCAGGAGATGAGGGACAGATTGAGCAATATCTTTATGTATAATAAAATATCGTCCGCGTATAGGGATATAAAATGAGATGTACTGAAAATCGAGATTGGGCGGTGAACAACTGATTGGCGGACTGCCTGTGCTACAGGCTCCAGATTAAGAGCAAACAGAAAAGGCGACAGAGGGCAGCCTTGACGCGAGCCACGAGCTATTTCAAAGGGTTTGGAGAAAGTGTTTCCTGTAAGAACCATTGCCCTTGGATTTGTGTATAATACTTTAATCATTGAGATAAATGGCATGCCAAAACCCATAAAATCTAAAACGGCCCATAAAAATCCCACTCAAGTCGGTCAAAAGCCTTTTCCGCGTCTAATGAAAGAATGGCTGCAAAGTCAGACTTTGGCGTATGTTCTACTATATGCAGAACACGACGCATATTGTCAGATGCAAGGCGGTTTTTAATGAACCCTGTCTGATCTATATGAATCAATTGGTTAATTTGCATTTCCAATCTTTTGGATAGGATTTTGGCATACAGTTTAATATCAGTAGTTAATAAGGATAGTGGTCTGTAACTTGAACAGTCTGTTGGATCCTTATCCTTTTTTAACAGTAAAGAAATGATTGCAGTGTTGGTCTGTATATTAAATGCATCTTTTGCTATTGAGAAATGGATCATGTCCAGGAGAAGGGGACCTAATTGAGACCAAAAACTCCCAGAGTATGGTGGGGTCCTCCACTGATGTTTTATTGATCAAAATGAATTCAGTCAAATATTTTTTCATTTCCGTTATGAAATCATTATTCTCTAAAAGTGTGCAATTAACCCGCCATCGTGTTGCCCTTCTTGGTTCAGAAATAATTTTATTTTCCCTATCACAGCCTTATGATCCGAGAGAGCCATTGGTAATAGGGTCAAATCTGACATCTTGTCATATATATGAGTGGATACAAAATATAATCAATGCGAGACAGAGTATGATGCCTAGGTGAAAAAAAGTGAAATCCCTCAATATCGGATGTGTCATGCGCCAGGCGTCCACTACTGAACAGTCTGATGGCCATTTTCTCAGGGGTTAGAGCTTAAAAACTGATCCTGGATTCTTTAATGCCTGTTCGATCCAACGAGTGTTCCCAGACTGCATTAAAGTCCCCACCTATTATTAATGTGAAATCTGTCAATCCGAGCATAATATCAGTTAAACAATTATAGAATTCAACATCAAAATCATTTGGTGCATATACCGTAATAAAGGCTAATTTTGTTCCATTTACTACTGTTTTAAAATAAGCAATTCTTCCCTGATTGTCTTTCCCGGATCCCAGATCTGTAATGTGTAAAGTACGTTTCGCAAGAATCAATACACCCCTAGCTTTTTTGAAAAAGAGGAGAATGTAACTACTCTATATATATTATTCTGCATTTTGTAAACATCTGTTTCCAGCAAATGGGCTTCCTGGAGCATAGCAATTTCTATTTTGTGTCTTTGTAAGACATCCAGGTACATAATCTTTTTTGGAGAACATTAAGGCCTCGCACATTCCAAGATAGAAAACTAATACTATTGGCCATCAAAAATAAAGTGTAAACAATTATCCAGTGATCAAAAAGAAATAAAGGAAATATGTGTGTGCCAGCGCCCCTTCCATCCCTCCCCCCCCATTTCTCCCCCCCATCTCCTCTCTCCCGTCCCTCCCACCCCATCCACAGCCCCCGGCCTCCCATCTTTCCCATCCCTCCCATGCCACCCATCCCTCCCATGCCACCCACCCCTCCCAGCCCTCATACCCACCCAGCTACCCACCCATCTACCCAGGTCCTGGAGCCCATCCCCATTTCCCATAGCTAATACAATTTGCAAAAGCAACTCCAAGATAGGGTATGCCCAACAACAACCCCCCCATAGCTAAATAAAAAAAATGTCCTGAATCTGTGGAGAAAATATAAAGTAACGTTTTATGTGACCAAACATATAATCGCATTTTCATGCTCAATTAGACATGTTTAACAGAAATGTCAGAAGGACCTGTAAACCAGGATAGGTCAATAAATTTATATAGGTCCTCTTTAGGGAAAAATAAATAAAAATAAATAATGAGCAAACATCGTTATTTATAACTCATTGTTTCCCATATGCAAATCAAAACAGTCAACAAGCGTCGACCAGCCCATGACGTCATCACGTCCGGAAGAAAAACAAACCAAAGTGTACCGCTTGCATAAAGCAGCAGCAGTTGTGGAGATGACAGTCCCTCTGCACTCCTCTCTGCCCCACTCCAGCAGTGACTTTTGTTTCGCAAAATAAGCACAACTAAAGTGACGTCCCTCCCCCAAAGAGGAATTTAAAAAAAACACTTCACCACCGCGAACCTGTTCATATCGTTCACTGTAAAGACTCGTTCAAAAGAGCCGGATCGTTCACGACCGACACACATAGACTGTTAAAAAGAACACATCACTATTGTTGCCCCTATGAAAGGCATATATTGCGTTTGCTCTTTTTGCTCCACTGCTGCAGGTAACAGGTGACGCTTGTGCTCACTATTTGAGCCCAGTCCCTGATTGGTTAACAAGGTGTAAATGAACGCACGTGTAGATTGTGATTACGTGAGTGCATGAAGCAGTGGGCGGGGCATCGCTGCTCTGTACCGCGCTGTTCTCACTGGTTTTGACGCGCGTTAATCCTCATCTGCTCACATTTGGAACGCTTCATACGCGTGGACATCTTTGCTTACATTTCGACGTGCGTCGAAGCGTCTACATAGGGTTAACATGGAAGTTGGTGGCGTGTCAGCGTTTGGTTTGTACGCACCATTAGAGGTGCTGTCGCTGAAGTCTGGAGCAAACTGGATGGAACGACCGGCAACCTGCACCGTTTTCTTTCTTGCTTCGTTAAGAATGCGATCTCGGTCCGTAAAACGTAGACATTGGATTATCATCACCCTTGGACCAGACGAGGACTGTCGACCGATGCGATGAGCTCGCATGAACTCCGGAGGATTTCCAGCAAGCCCAGGGAACCATTTCAGTATTGCGGCGGACAGGTATGTCAGAGCATTCTCGTTTTCTTCTCCTTCTTTAATGTGCATAATGCGCAAATTGTTGCGCCTACTTCGATCTTCTAATGAGACTAGTTTGTTTTCCAACTCCGTTATTCTGTCAGCAAGTTTAATAATGAGGTCTTCATTATTACCAACACTGTAGCCCGTTGTTTGTCAATTTCTTGGGTATGTTTGGCAAGTGTCTCATGAATTGAGCCTAGCTGACTCTCTAGAAGTTCGAATCTTTCTTGTGATTTCTTCTCGGCTTCCCCGAATCTTTCTTGTGATTTCTTCTCGGCTTCCCCAAAGAATTTGCAGAGGGTTGAATCGAGGTATTCCGAGGTGAGTTGAGTCAAGGGAGATTCTCCAGCCATTTTCGCTACTTTTGGGGCTCTAGAGCGCGTAGTACGAGGCATAAGAGGACAATGTGAAAGATTACTCCAAATACAACTTGCATATAGCGCAAACAATGTTGAGTTGTGCAAAATAAATTAGTTTGCCAGAGCAGTGATCCGGGGGAGTTTCGGCATGGTGTTCCTACTCCGCCATCTTGAACATGCCTGTGATTTTATCCTTAATATGCCGTGCGTAACAAATCGTGCTGCGCTCCTGTGCGCCCTTGCCGGGTACTTAACCCCTCCACTGCCGCTCGGTTCACTGCCGCTTTTGAAGTCTGTTTGGACCATCTGCAAGCACTGAGGTCGAGACACTATCCTCCAGCTTTAATTTGGTTTGGCAAAAGGTACTGGAGACAGTAGTGCCAGTGAAAAGCAGGACTGTACGACGTAATCACAAGCCTTGGTTAAATGAATGTACTCGTGCTGCCAGGCGAGAGTGCAGGCGGGCTGAGCGAAAGTGGAAAAGTGACAATCTTGAAGTGTCTTTCCAAATTCTGAAAGAGAGTTGGCGTCACTACCAGAAAACTGTAAAACTATCCGAATCAATATGTCTGTGTAAGCTCTCAGTCGTACAGGAGTTGTCGATCTTCAATGAAGGTACTTGAGTCATCTTCTGTACTCAGTAGTTGAAGTCTTGACAAGAATTTATCCAAATCAATGTATTTGTCTGATATTGTCACTAATAATAGTCATAATCCTCGTGTGCTTTTTGACAATTGACTCTGTCTTGACTATATCTGAGCCTGCTTATCTTGAGTCCTCACCTGATATTTGTACAAATGTTCTGTCCTTTTTTGTCAATAAGGTAGCGAGTTCAAGGGCACTTATTGCGCCCCCCCTCCCATGACCCCTCTGTGCATACCCCCTCCTCTGCTGTTTTTGAGCACTTTGAGCCTGTGACTCTCTTGCAAGCTAAGGCCATGGTTGCCAAGATGAAAGCATCTGGTTCTCCAGATGAGCCGCTTCCCCCTCGCCTTTTTAAAGAGGTTTGTGAGACACTTGCACCTGCAGTTTTATCCATTTTAAATTACAGTTTGTCAACTGGTGTTGTTCCTGCTCATTTTAAACATGCTGTAGTTCACCCTTTACTTAAAAAACCTGGCCTCGACTCATCTACAGAACACTGTCTAATTACAGGCCCATTTCTAAACTTCCCTTTCTCTCGAAAATACTGGAGAAAGTGTTTTTTGTTCAGTTGAAGTCATCTTTAGATGAACACAGCATTTTGAAACTTTTCAGTCTGGTTTTAAATGTGAGACATGTCAAAAGTATCAGAGCAAGCAGGGAACCTATGCTGATTCCAGATCTTCCTACTGCACCTTGGAAGAAAGTGGGGACAGACCTGTTTCATTGCAAAGGCAAAGACTACCCTGAAATCGCCTTGCTCACGAGCACAACTGCAGCCAATATTATAACACACATCAAATCCATTTTTGCCAGACATGGAGACTGTAGTTAGTGACAATGGTCCTTGTTACAACTGCAGAGAATGGCAGCAGTTCTCCATGCAGTATGGTTTTCATCACGTAACCTCCAGGCCTCAGCAAGCACAAGCCAATGGGAAAGCGGAGAAAGGTGTGCATATCGTCAATCTGCTTCTGACAAAGGCCACAGACAGAAAATCAGATCCTTATCTTGCTCTTTTAAGTTACAGGACTGCTCTTCTTGAATGTGGTCTATCTCCGGCAGAACTCTTGATGAATCACAAGTTACACACAACCTTACCCTGCAACACAGAAACCAAACAGAACAAGGAAATACAAACAAAACTGGACAGAAAAGAAAACAAAAGTGCTATTATGACAAAGCAACCAAAACACTCTCACCACTAGCGAAGGATGATGTGAGAATCCAAGATCAAAATACATGGAACAGAAAGGCAACTGTTCTCCAGGAACAAGGTCGTATGAAGTGAGAACTGAGGATGGAAATGTTCTCAGGAGAAACCGCCAAAACCTTCTGAAAACCAAAGAACACTTCCAAAGTAAGGACACTCTATCAACTCAAACACCTGAACTAAGATCAAATGAACTGGATCAAACAAATGATGAAGCATTACCTGCTTTAAGAAGATCTGACCGTCACATTAAGAAGCCCGTCAGACTTGATTTGTAAATCTGTATTCTATAGATATGTTTATCTGGTACGGGTTTACATGCACTTTGAATGTTTAAAGAAAAGTCAAGCTGTATCATTGCTAAAATTAAAAAAAATGCATTGATGTTTATTGAAGTAACCAAGTACAAAAACAAACGAAAGAGTACACTTTCTAAATCCTACTGTTAATTACTTTAAAGAAAGGAGGATGTCGTGATATGTTGTATATTGTGTTACCAGCAGAGGGCACTAGATCCTAACCTATTGAGGCAGTGATTTATGTTAGCCAGGGAACGCTGAAGAAGAACGACTTCCTGTAACTAAAACAGATAACGTGCCATCGAGTTATTAAAAAGTGAGAGCACAGGCTCATTTGTTCACGATGACTCTTCATTATAAGATGAAAAGCACATGGGACTGTTTTTGTGATGTTGTGTTTGTGTGTTCTGCAGAGCAGGAATCTGCTGAAAATCAGTGTGTACTGAGCCAGCCGCGATGTTTTTAAAATCTTTCCTGCCTAATAAATAAAGTGAATGAATGAATGAGGCCGTAGGGGAAATACACTGCTCCATTTGATCTGCCAATGTGGCGAGAAAGAAGGAGACACAAGTGAGCTGCAAGTGAGTCAACTTTATTCTTTCTCATGCCAACACAGACTCATGTAACAAACATAACTCTCAGGCCCAGACTCGCCCCCAAACCCCAAAGCCCGCTGGGTGAGAGACAACCCCCCCAACATGTACACCACACAGACAGTTCTACAGGAATGGGTTTGGCTCCGGTTAGAGCGGAAACTTTTCAGTTTAAACGACAAAAGACAGGATTCAAAAGTTTAACAGATTTAATGAAAGGAGCTTTTACGCTGCTCACACAGGACTCAAGGTAAAAGGATAATTGTCTTTGTCCAACAGTTTGTTATAAACTCGTCGACTGTGGGAAAAATGTAAAACTTTGACAGCTCAAGATCACATAAATGTCTTTATAGCCAATCAGCATGAGGCTCCACAACACGAGATGTAGAGCATCCTGTACCAGCTGCAGCTCACCTTTCCCCTATTTCCCCTTCGTTCCTCCTGCTCTGAGGAGGACTGTACTAAAGTATAATATAGTTTCACAAAATATAGGCTATGATTTTGTAAAAATAGCACAAGTAAGATCAAAATAGTTTACATGTAAGAATACATTTCAGAGTAAATGATCTTTACACTACGCAGTATACAAAAAAACTCATCCATCAACTTATAGTGTATGAGAAATTTGAGAAAGCTGGAACACTTTGACTGATCCTTATCCAGGCTCCTGCACAGATACAATCCAGTATGTGTGTCCTTGAAGCAGTCGCTTTACTTTACAAAACTAGACACTCCATTTCTATATATTTTAAGTGTAAGCCCCATCACAACTTATCAATTCCTATCCTTAGTGTGGAGGTTCTGGTGGCGTTTCAGATTACACTTTTATGTATAACATTTACCACACTGCTAGGGCTGAACGATTTTGCCAAAAATCAATATTGCGATCGATTTTATTGTGATTTTCAGCTAATAACTTTTTGTTGCAATACAATTAAATATTTACAATTGACTTAATAAAGTATTACTTACTCTTAAGTCCTCTATAATCATATGGGATATGAATGAATAATTCAAAATAGTCGACATAGCCATTTACATAATTTACAATAAGCTTAAACTGATTTGTTTGTTTTTTTTCCCCCTAGGAGAGACCAACAGGCCCGGTTTAAACCGTGAGGCCGTCCTTCCGTGGACCCACCACCTGCAGAAGGAGCCGTGGGGGGCTGGTGCTATGTGATTTGGGCAGCTCCGGCAGCTGCCCCCACGACCCGGCAACGGACAAGTGGAAGAAAATGGATGGATGGATGGATGGATGATTTGTTTTGTTTTTGTGAATAGCCCAAATAATGTCTTGCTATTTGCTCTTATGTATTAGTCAGTGGTTGTGAGATAAGTTCTTATCTTTATCCAAAACATTCCCAAACATAAGCCTCCAAAAGTGAGCCGCAAAGGACTCTTTACCAGAGGTGGGAGTAAGTCACTAAATGCAAGTCTCGAGTGAAGTCCAAGTCGTGAAGGTCCAAGTCCAAGTCAATCGGTCATGGGGTCAAGTCGAGTCATAGCTTTTGTCAAGTCAAGTCAAAAGTCTTTGTTTAGTCGGCAAGTCACCTCAAGTCGCAAACATCAGCGTTGAGCCTAATTCTTCTTTTGAAAATGTGTTTAATCTACTTGAAAATATAAAGTGCTTTCTCAAGATTTAGCGATTTTAAAATGTAGGTGAAAATCAAACTTTTTTTAAAAAGCTAGTGGATTTGGATTTAAAGTCGAATTAATATTAAAATCGCTTCAAAATTTTAAATATATATACATGTTAAATGCTCCAGTCTATGTACAAAATTACTGGGACAGCATTTTAAGGAAGGGGGCCCGGGGGGGCTACTTAAAAAAAAAAGGTAACAGGGTCTTTTAAACATGAGCTGCTTTTCCCTGCAGTCTCAAATATAAATATACAAATAATATTTTCATTTTTGTTAGTTTCTGGCAGTTTTTCTGTGAGTGGTTCCCCTGTAATGCCCCAGCCCCTGTATACTCGGATTCGCCCCTGCTCAAAGTCGACTCCGCACAGCCTTCAGTCCCGCTGTCACTGGGCTCTGTGTGGCTGCGGAACATAGCCTCTAAATGCAGTAACTTTCGAGAGAACGTTTTAAAACACTGAAAAGCCTCCAAGATTTCTGTCAATAATCCAGCTCTTACGCATCGTCGTTCTGGAGGCTCCTGTCTGTGCCGTAGCTTCAGTCATTGTTTTGAATGTTTTCCTGTCCTTAATAAATGTCTATGAATCTTCACCTCTTCACTCACTGTAGAAAACTTTTAATGCATCCAAAGAAACACATCGTATTTCCTCCTGCCTTTTCCTGCTGTATTGATTAGACGCGCTCTGTCGGAAGCAGAAAAAGCATGTGGCTAATTACCATACGTAAACATAGATGCGCTGCTTTTACGCAATGCATCCTGATCTTTCAACACTTTCACTCAAATAAATAATATTGGCCTCAATTCAAAGTTTAAGTCAAGTCAAGTCTTTTTGGAGCTTTGGTCAAGTAAGTCTCAAGTCCCGAAAATTGCGACTCGAGTCTGACTCGAGTCTCCCACCTCTGCTCTTTACTCTTAACAAGCAGCACAGGCTCACCTTCATCTCTGTGGAGGCACAGACGTATGAATCCAGAGGAGAGTTTCTGTGATCAGTGCATCAGAAGGATTAGCGCTGCAGCTAACGCGATGCTAATGGAGGAAAAGCAATACTCCTTCTGCTGCATTATAAACGCTGATATGTTCACAGCACATCCACGATCTACCGCGCACCTTAAGGAGACTGAGGAGTAAACAAAAGCAGGCAGTGGAACGCGGAGCGTTGCAAATGCGATTTATCGTTCAGCCCTACACACTGCTCACAGCGGTACCTCTAATTGGATGACTTGAATATGCTTTTTGAGACTACCCATCCATTTGAATGCTGTCCCACACTCACCGCAGACGTGAAGACGTTCTGTTGAATGAGAGATTTTATGACTTTCTAACTCGTATCGAGTTACAAATCTTCTCCCACATGTTTCACAACAGCACAGATCGTGTCCCGAGTGCAGACGTTTATGTTGCTGTAACCTGGTTTTATGACTAAAGCTTTTCCCACACTCGTCACACCTGTGATCTCGTTTTCCTGTATGAACGACATAGTGTTCTTTTAGTGTTCCTTTATCTTAAGTGACACCCCACACTGGTCACATCAAAAGGCCGCTCTCCTGTGTAAACTCTCATGTGGTCAGTGAGATGATGTTTTGAATTAAACGTGTTCCCACACTGGTCACAGTGGTGGCGTTTCTCTGCAGAGGCTCCTTTAGCTTTGGGAACAGCGTCTTCCTGTTAAAACAGACAGAATGATTAGAGTCAATGACAGGTCCCTCCATGGCAGCCGTCTAAGCACAGACGCTCTCCCTCTCCCCAGATGCTTCTCCTCCAGGTCTCTGTCTGCTCCAGGACCTGGACCCACCCTCGCCAAACACCAGGTTTTAAGGCTTCACATATAATAATCATAATCACTTTCCTCAGGATGTAAACACTTCACCAGAGGAGGAGAGCAGGTAAACAAGGCCTGAGGCTCCTGTTTTAATGTGGGGAGAAGCCGCAGTCAAACCAGCTCTGACTAGATTTGGGAGAACTTTACTATATATGCACAGAGTTACTGAGAAACAGTGTCACTTTGTTGTTGCTAAGTGACAAATGCCGATTTACAAAACACACATTGTTTTAACGTTAAAAGTCAGAAAATTCTTGCAACTTAATCAGAGAAAAAGTAATGCCACTTTTCCCCTGGTAATCCCTACCCAGCCCAGCGCCAGTTTTACCCGTGTGGTCGTTAGGCCCCTCACGATAAAACATTTTTAAGGACGATATATTGGCTCATAAAATATCGTGATTAAAAATAATATTATGAGTATAACGAGTATAATGCAAATACTGTAGGCAATAAAAAGAAAACAGTAAGCAACTATTTTAATTGAAATGTACTGAACTTCTGACATTCAATATTAACACCTTATACCAAACAAAGTGCAAACTAGAAGGTCGACATATTCTAGGACACTGTATCCATCTGTGCTTCTCAACCTTTTTACATAACTTACACTCACCAGGGTTTGAACTAGGCCTGTCACAATTGTTTGTTTTTTTTAATAGTCGATATATCATCTTTAAAATATCCCAATAACAATAATAATGATATTTCTGGTTAAATATTTCCAGACAAAAACTCACTTCTGTGTTAAATGAAACTTGTATATGTATGGGTTCAGATAATACATGCATTAGTAGCTGTACACACGGCTGTCATTTGTCAAACCGCGGCAGCATTTCTCTGTGGTTTGAAGCGTGTGGAACAGAAACTCTGATTAGCTCTGATGCACTGACTGGGCGGTGGTTTCCTTTCGTTCTGACAGTTCTCACTCACGTTGGACAAACCTGGAGCATTAATGTTGTTATTCTCTCCGTGATGCGTTCGTTTGGATTATTTTTTTTTTAGATTAGTTTTCCTGCATTCTAAACTCACAAGTGATATTTAGTCTGGACCACCAATTCATTTTCTCGTAGGAGAAGTGTGGTTCACGATTGTCCAGAGCCGTTTATTGTGCTGAATGTCTCTCATATGCGTCTGTACGTAGTCATAGCCAATCGTATCATCGTATCAGATGACGTATGACGTACCCGCTGTAAATATTTGAGCTAAACTATTTAGAACACGGTCTAAAGCTTGATCGAAAGATGGCGTCGCGTCTGCTGCTGTCATGTTGGATCCGTAAATATATATATATATATATTTAACCTTAAACAAACTTTACGCACCACGGCCACCAGAGCGCAACGGGAAAGAACAACACGCCGCTACAGCCACGACGATTCATCCCTGGAAAGCGACTTCACCTTAGACAGCGATTCGGGCCACCACCCCAGCAACCCTTCTTTTTTAGAGATTCGGCCGAAGAGACCACAAAAAGGAAGAAGAAATGCCGGAGAGGGAAGCACGCACCAAAGCGGCACTTAACGACCGTGGACACGCAGCAAATCGAGGACACGGTAATTAATATTTCCTCAAAAGAACTTTCGGACAACCAGAAGTCACTCCTAAAAAAGGTCTGTCATTCGTTCCTCAGAACAATGTAAATGTTTTGGTTTGAAAGTAGAACTGTTCAAATGTTTTAGGCAGATCAAATTACGTCATTTTTTCTCAAAACATGAACCAAGGCCTATCACTACACCTTTCAGGTCCAAAAGTACTTTCTGTCCAATCTCATTGAATGCATCGATAAACACTTTTTGCAGAATTGTTGAAAATGACATTATGCAGTTGGCTGACAAGCCCAGATTCACGTCACCCAATCTTACTAAAGAAGAGCGAACTGCACTTTTGGAACTTATGAATGACAAAAATATTGTTATAAAACCTGCTGATGGGTGGTGGAATCTGTATCCAGGATGCTGACAAATATAGAGAAGAGATACTCTCACAGTTAGCAGATACTCGCTTTTACAGGAAATTGACTCAGGACCCCACTGTATCTTTCCAGAAGAAACTTCTTTCATATCTTGAAGATGCTAAAATAAATAATTGGATATCTGAATCTGATTTTGATTTTCTTTATTGCAAATTTCCTGTTTGTTCAGTGATGTATACGCTGCCTAAAATTCATAAATCACTCACTGATCCTCCTGGCCGCCCTATAGTGGCCCAAACAGATTCATTATGGTCCCCTTTGTCCACTTTTGTGGATTATGTCATTAAACCTTATGTTCAGACCCTACCAGCTTATGTTAAAGACTCTACAGATTTTATTGAAACATTTTCTTCCATTATGAATTTAACAGGATACGTTTCTTCTCACACTAGACATCTCTAGCCTCTATACCCATATACCTCATGAAGGAGGTCTTGAGGCATTAAGTTTCTATTTGCAGGACCGCAGTGACGAATCCTACCACCCCAACCAACTTATTATAGATTTAGCTGAATTTGTTATGAAATATAATTACTTTACTTTTGAAAGTGACTTTTATCTTCAAACATCTGGCACAAGCATGGGCACGGTTTGTGCACCCAACTATGCCAATCTTTTTTTTAATAGATTTGTTTTTAACCCTATTCACAACAAATACTATCCTAACATCATGAAATGGTTCCGATACATAGATGCATTTTCAAAGGGAGTTTGGAAGACTTGGAAGGTTTCATAACTTTATTGAATCAATTTGACCCAAACCTCACATTCACAGCACAGTGGAGTCGTGAAAAAGTATGTTTTTTGGATATGTGGGTCAAAAGAAATCACGATACTGTCATCACTTCTTTGTATCGTAAAGAAACAGATAAAAACACATTATTGTTGGCCTCCAGCTTTCATCCTGTTTCTTTGAAAAAGGGCTTACCCATGAGTCAGTTTCTCAGGTTAAGGAGAATTTGCCACTCAACGGAAGATTTTATTAATCAAGCAACAGACATGAAAATGGGGTTTGAGCAACGAGGGTATGACAAAAACTGGATAGATGATGCATATTTACGGGCACTTAATAAGACTGTAAGACTCTCATCCTTATTTTGAACACTTCTTTAAGACCCGTTCTGAAGTATTAAAAAAGAGCATAAAGAGACAAAAACACTTTTCTGTAACATGTACTACTCAATATTCTGCTCACACACCTGCCATTAAAAAAGGGTTTTTGCAACACTGGCATATTCTAAAATCAGACCCTGAAATCTCCACCATTTTTAAACATCCTCCCCTTTTTGTCAAAGAAAGAGGTAAAATCTTAGAGATGTTTTGGTCCGTGCCAACTTCCATTCTAAACCTAAATTAGCCACACAAACATTGTTACGCCCTTTGCCCAATGGCAACTATCGTTGTGGTAACTGTGCCCAATGTAACAATACAGTCAAAATAAATCATTTTGTACATCCTCACACTGGAATAAAATATCCAATTAAAAGTGTAATTACGTGTTCATCAACCCATGTCATCTACATGCTATGTTGCCCTTGTGGTTTAGCTTATGTAGGCAAAACTACAAGAAAACTTAAACAACGCATTAGCGAGCACAAGAGCTCCATCAGGAGGAATGATCGGGATTACCCATTTGCTATACATTTTAATGATAACAATCATGATGTCTGTTCTCTGAGGTTCTATGGCATTGAACATGTCCCCCCTCCACTCAGAGGGGGAGATCATGATAAACTCCTCAAGCAAAGAGTCTTATTGGATCCACACTTTACAAACGTTGGCTCCTAAAGGCCTCAACGATGAATTTAACTTGAGCATTTTTTGTAACCTGACTATACTGGTCTTGTATTGTGTACTGTGACCATGTTGTTTACATGTTAGGATGGATGCAGCTCCACCAGGTTCTTTTGTTCCACCTGTGGTCTACATCCATTGATTTATGTAATCAGATGCACTGCTGTTTATAATGTATATATTTTATCTACATTTTCTAATGCCTGTTTGATATGTATTAAGGGGATGATCTTTTTTGGCACAGTGTCCCTTTAAGAGGGGCACCCTTGGGTGCCAGTCACACCCTACTTAAGACTGGTCACCTGGAGCTCTTCAGCAATTTGCCTGATGAAGGTCTCAGGACCGAAACGTTGACCATATTCTAATAAACTATATTTGCAAGGTTGGCAGTGTGCGGGAAGTAATTTTTTATCAATGTACACTGGGATTTTCCCTCATCTCCAACGCACCTGCCTCAAGTAATTGATGTGCGAAGTTTCTCTTCTAACCTTAAACAAACTACAAGTTTCCGTATGTCAAATAGCGCGTCATCGTCTTACCGTCCCCAAATCCTGCTCCCTGAGGCCACCTACTGATATGGAAGGGTATTACATGGTGACTCTGCCGATCACTACTCAATGCAAAAACAAAAATTAATACAGTAGAAAATCATATTAAGACTTTGATACTTATGTCTTAATTTGGGGATTTTTTAAATTTAATCTAATACTTTTAAGACCCGTGGATTATCTGTTTTAAGACCCGGCGTGTCAACTGTATTACATTATGGATGATTGTTTTTTGTTCTTGATTTCACACTGAGCTAAACTTTGAGTCTTTAAGCAGGAAATGAAAGGATGAGTGAGGATGCTCATTACAGATGGATTTACATCACTATTGTATTCTCTGTCATTCTACTTCTAGTTACAACAACAAACAGCCATTCAAACTCCTGCTCAGCTGTAGCGACCCTCACACCAGCTTTTTACAGGACAATTTGATTTACACTTTCAGAATAAAGCTCGTATTACAGCGTCAGTCACAGCCAGTCAACTTCTGGTCAGTTCCATAAAAGGAAAAACAAGTTTACCATTTAACCCGTTTGAACTTGTGTCTTGTCCAACTCGAAGCTGTGTCCACTGTGGAAAAGAGAAAGAAGAAGTAAGAACACAAGAATCACAGGCTGCGTCTCACTGTAGAGGACGTTACAGGCAGTTCCATCAGGACGACACCCTGCAGATCTATCTTTATATCATGTGTTCTCTCATGGACTAATGCTGCGTTCAAGGACACTGATGAATCAGGACAACTTTGTTTTTAACCAGCAATGGATCATTTAATCATAGTTTAACTGTGGGACATTTGCATATTTTCTGTTTCCATTTTCAGTTTAAAACCACAGTGTCAGCAGTGCTGGAAAGTAACAAAGTAAAAAGTACAAATTAAAGATACTTTTACTTTACTTGAGTACATTTTATAATTAATATTTTTTGCTTTACTACATTTTAGAGCCTGTATCTGTACTTTCTACTCTCCACATTTTTAAATTGGGTTAAAAGTAAAAGTATTTTGACCTCACTATGATGAACTGGTTTAGTCCCCGTTTAGATCTGGTTTAGACCTGACCTAGTTTGATGATTTTGAAAATTCCTGCACAATAAACTCTTAAATACTTTAACTTTTTACAAGTGCATTTTACAATGCATACTTTTGTACTTTTAATCAAGTACAAATCTTATCAGATGCTTTTACTTAAGTAAATGTTTGGTTCTGTATCTATTTATTTTATTTATTAGTTTATTTGAACAGGGACAATGCACATTAATTAACATCACTGTAAATGTGCCAGTTTTAGCTCCAAAGGTAATTTTCAACTCTCGTCCTGGGCCAGATGTAGATTTCCAACAATATACACCAATAACTGCACTGTTACTTAAGTAAGAATATCCAGTACTTCTTCCACCACTGCATCAGTGATGTGAACGTTACTTTTGGTCACAGTCTTTAATAGAACGTTACTTTACATGTTTTATTGATATCTGCTGTGAAGAAACATTAGTGCAGTAAAGTTAGCACCATATTCACCGGTTTCCCAGGTCAAGAGCTCCTGAACAAAGCCATTTGGAAAAAATAAACATTTGGAGAACTTAACAAAAGCAATGGCAGCTCTTTCAGAGTCAGAAAACTCAAATCCCACATGGATATGGCTCAGTGGACAAACAAAAACCACTCTGACCAAATAATGAGACATATTAGCTTGAACATTTCCTGCTGTAGTGACGCCAAACTGACACAAGTCAATTACTGCATTATGAACCGACTACAACCTGTAACACATCACTCAGATGAGTTTATATGAAATCCTTTTTCTGAATGACTGATGCTACAGTGTGAGTCCTTGTTCTTTTATAAGTAATGTAAGTAATATTGTACTTTAAACCATCTCTTCTATAAAGGTGCTGGTTTGAACATCAGGATTAATGCTCATTAGCTCTGCATAACTAAAGCTTGTCTCTCCGTCCGAGCTGCGGATTTGAAGCTTTGCATTTCAGTAAAAAATGCGCTTCATTGAATCAAACCCACTGGTGTAGTCGTTTCCCTTCGTGACTGTGAGAAATATGACAGTCTTTTTATGATTTAAAACAGCTTTGTTTAGGAGATATTTACCACGGGAGTCCGAACCTGTGAATGTGGTGCTAACTTTAGCCACTAGCAAAGTGAGCTAACTGTTGTAGCATTAGCCATTTTGTTTACATACGAGCAGTGGTGGAAGAAGTACTCGATATTCTTACTTAAGTAAAAAGTGCAGATACAGGACCAAAAATTTACTTAAGTAATCGTATCTGATACATTTTTTAATTAAGTAAAAGTACAAAAGTATGCATTGTAAAATGTACTTTATAAGTAAAAAGTAAAAGTATTTAATGTGCAGGATTTTTCCAACTCATTTGAATCAAACCAGGTCTAAACGAGTAAACCACTAAACCAGGTCAAAAACAGGAAGTAAACCAGGTCTAAACCAGGACTGAACTAGGTCAGGTCTAACCAGATCTAAACCAGGTCTAAAGGAGTAAACCACTAAACCAGGTCTAAACCAGGACTGAACTAGGTCAGGTCTAACCAGATCTAAACCAGGTCTATAGGAGTAAAACACTAAACCAAGTGTAAACTGGCCCTAAACCAGTTCATCATAAAGAGGTCACTTTGAAAATAAAATACGTCTGACCCAATTTAAAAAAGTAGTAGAGTAGAAAGTACAGATACAGGCTCTAAAATGTAGTGAAGTAAAAGTAAAAAGTGTTCATCATAAAATGTACTTAAGTAAAAGTACCTATAATGTGTACTTTTTACTTGTACTTTTTACTTTGTTACTTTGTTACTTTTCACCACTGCATACGAGTTCATTCAACTAGAGCTGAAACAAAACGATTCAAGTTTGGAAGATAAACAGAGAGTGAAACATAGCATTTAGCTGTTGTCTATACCTACTTTCAATTATATTTTAAAATATACTTATAAACATTGTTTTTAACCTCAAAAAGAAAGAGCATTTTATTTTATAGAGAATATTATCAAAAGACACAACTAAACAATAAAGAAGCATGATATTAATTTGTACTTTTTTTAAAATCTTTTCCTGTCAATGAAATGAAATGAAAAGTGCAAAGATAATCACTATACATCACTATACCAACGACCAATCTTCAATAGGCTGTCTGAATCGATTATGGTGTCGTCACATCCGGTGAGTACATTCTGTGTTGAAACGCTCGTTGTGGGCAAGCCAAGCTTTTAGCTCTCTCTGTGTTACTATTGTTAATCCACGTATTAAACGTAGCTTTAGAGTCCACTCTAGCTTATTGTAGATCTAATTTGGCCCATTATCTCCACGGAGACTTTTTTCCTCCGCTTGAACCAACACTTCTGCGTGGATTAAATCCCTTCTCTCTCTTCTCCGTAGCGCGTTAGCTCTCTGGCTAGCTTAGCCATGGCTACCCCGTCTACTTCTGCCTCTTTCGCGCTGTCCTGCTCAGTTTGCCGTATGTCGAGTCAGAACCCTGCCTCCTTCACAGATGATAGGAGTAGTTGCGTTAAGTGTAGTGTAGTGGTAGCTTTGGAGGCCAGGGTGTCCGAGTTAGAGGAGCGGCTGTCCGGAGATGTAGTGAAGGCTAGTGTTAGCTACAGTCAGATAGTGGCAGGGACCGCAGTCCGCTCCAACAGCGCTAGAGAGGTTAGTCAGGCTGAGGCTAGCCCCGCAGCGGGTCTCGTGCAGCCGGGACAAGACCAGGACGGATTTGTGACTGTTCGGGGAGGGGGAAGTGCTAAGCGCACACCCGTAGCGCACCAAACTCTTCACGTCCAGAACAGGTTTTCTCCCCTCAGCGCCACACCGGCTGAACCTGATACTCTGGTGATTGGAAGCTCCATAGTTAGGGACGTGAAGATCCCAGCAGCTTTGGTTAGGTGTTATCCGGGGGCCAGAGTTGGTGACATCGAAGGTAACCTTAGGCGCTTAAAGCAGGGAGGGAGGCGGTTCCGTCGGATCGTGATCCACGCGGGTGGTAACGATGTCCGGCGGAGACAGTCAGAGGTTCTCAAATTGCAAGTAGGCGCGGTGTGTGAATTGGCTAAAACGATGTCAGATACCGTAATATACTCTGGTCCTCTGCCCAATTTGGTCAATGATGAAATGTATAGCAGACATTTATCATTTAACTGCTGGTTGTCTAGATGGTGCAAGCAAAATGACGTTGGATATGTCAATAATTGGAGCGCCTTTTGGGGAAAGCCCAAGCTCATGCGCAGGGATGGCATACATCCAAATTTGGATGGTGCATCCCTTTTATCTACAAATATGGCCGATAGTCTTAGTCGCGGCCCAAATTGACGGTCCAGATATGAGCCCCGGGCGCAGAGCAGTCGTGTAGAACACTCCTCTGTAACCACCGACCCTGCTCCCGGATTGTCACAAATCAAGTGTGTAGATTCTCCAGAACAAATAAAGACTGTGTCTGTCCCCCGTAAACCAAAAACTAAAATATCAAAAGCTCACATAATAAACGCTGGTGTGCGACCAAATAACTTAACACAAATACCAGAACAAATAAAGACCGTGTCAGTCCCCCGTATACCAAGCACTAAAACATTAAAAGCTCACATAACAAACGCTGGCGTGCGACCAAATAACTTAATACAAATACCCAAGAGTAAACTTAACATTAAACAAAACAATAAACAAAGTGCTAAGCACATAACGTGTGGGTTGTTGAATATTAGATCAATCTCATCAAAATCCTTTTTAGTAAATGACTTAATTTGCGATAACAACTTTGACCTTCTCGCCCTGACTGAAACATGGCTTCAGCAGGATGACTATGTTAGGCTTAATGAATCTACCCCTCCCAGTTATGTTAATTTTCAGGCTGCTAGAACCACAGGCCGAGGTGGTGGGGTTGCAGTGATATCACACTCTAATCTTGTTCTAAATCCCAAAAATAACCTAAAGTTTAATTCGTTTGAAAGTCTAACACTGTCTCTTACCTGTCCCAAATGGAAAAAACAAAAAGCTTTACTACTTGCTATTATTTATCGACCTCCTGGACCCTATTCAAACTTCTTAGCAGAGTTCTCTGAGTTTTTAGCTAGTATAGTGTTGGATTGGAATAAAATTATAATAGTAGGTGATTTTAACATTCATGTTGATAATAATAGTGATTGTCTGAGCAAGGCATTTAGTGCCCTACTAGATGGGGTTGGCTTTACACAAAATGTGAATCAACCTACTCACTCTCATAAACACACTCTTGATCTGGTTTTAACATATGGGATTGAAATTAGCGACCTACATTCTCCCTCAGAATCCCGCGCTTTCTGACCATTTTCTAATTACATTCAAGTTCCTAATCGAAGATTATACTAATCCACAGGATAAAATTCAATTAAAACGTACACTATCTGAAAAAGCTGTGTTAAAATTTAAAGAAATGATCCAGCCAGTCTTTAATATCATGTCTATAGAGAATAGCTCGCTTATTGATTTAAATGAAAGTGATCAGTTTGTCGACAGCGTTATGCGCACACTAAAAACAGCCCTTGATGTTGCGGCCCCACTGAAACAGAAAGTTGTTCGGCCTAGGTGCGTCACTCCCTGGTATAATGCAGAAACACGCGCGCTTAAGCAAAAGACTCGCAAATTAGAACGGTTATGGCGCAAGTCTAGCACTGAGCAATCTCTTAGATCTTGGAGAAATAGCCTACTCGCCTATAAGCAAGCCATGAGGAAAGCAAAAACTAATTACTACTCTTCATTAATTGAAGTAAATAAAAATAACCCTAGGTTTCTTTTTAACACGGTAGCCCGGCTAACAAACAGTCACAGCGCAGTAGTGCCTTCCATTCCTGATACCCTTAGCTGCGATGACTTCCTTAAATTCTTTAATGATAAAATCACAACCATTAGAAATAAAATAAATAATAAGCTTCCCTTATCTTATTCTAATCTAAATCCAGCTGTAGAATCGTTGTCTCCTTCTGAAGTCTTAGACAGGTTCATAACTGTAGATGAGGCTGAGGTATTATCAATCATTATGTCTTCAAAACCGTCAACTTGTCTTCTAGATCCAATCCCAATTAAACTCCTCAAAGAAATTACTCCTGAAATCTCAGATACCATATTGAAAATAATTAACTCGTCTTTAGAAAATGGGTATGTGCCAAAGTCCTTTAAATATGCTGTTATCAAACCACTTTTGAAAAAACCCAATCTCAATCCTGATATTTTAGCAAACTATAGGCCCATATCTAATTTGCCTTTCATTTCTAAAGTCCTTGAAAAAGTCGTGGCTAAGCAGCTTTGCAGCCACCTACAGGACAATAGTTTATTTGAAAAATTTCAGTCAGGATACAGAACTTATCATAGCACAGAGACCGCCTTAGTCAAAGTTACCAACGACCTGTTATTAGCAGCTGACGCCGGATTAGCTTCAATCCTAGTTCTGTTAGACCTTAGTGCCGCCTTTGACACAATTGACCACAATATTCTCCTGCAGAGGTTAGAAACTGACGTAGGCATTAGGGGAACAGCCCTCTCTTGGTTTAAATCTTACTTATCTGATAGGCACCAATTTGTTAATGTAAACCAACAGTCCTCACCGTGTTCCAAAGTGTGCTGTGGGGTGCCACAGGGCTCAGTTCTCGGGCCAATTTTATTTATATTATACATGCTTCCATTAGGTAACATAATCCGAAATCACAATATAAATTTCCACTGCTACGCGGACGACACACAGCTGTACTTATCAATGAAACCAGGTCAGACAGATAAATTAGATACGCTTAGTTCCTGCGTAAAAGCCATTAACACCTGGATGACTGTAAATTACCTCCTCCTTAACCCTGATAAAACCGAGGTTATTATATTAGGTCCTCAAAAACTGAGAGAGTCTCTATCTCAGCAGATCATCTCCCTGGATAATGTTAGCGTATCAACGAGCTCTACAGTAAAAAACCTTGGAGTTCTGTTTGACCAAGACCTCTCTTTTAAAACACATATAAACCAGGCTTGTAAAATTGCGTTCTTTCACCTGCGCAACATTGCTAAAATACGAAATATCCTACCTAAGAGTGATGCAGAAAAACTTATCCATGCCTTTGTTTCATCAAGGCTGGACTACTGTAACTCCCTGCTAGCAGCGTGTCCTAAAAGTTCCCTAAAAAGTTTTCAATTAGTTCAAAATGCAGCTGCAAGATTGTTAACGCGTACAAAAGAAGAGAACACATTACACCTGTGCTAAAGTCTCTCCATTGGCTTCCTGTAGAATTTAGAATCAAATTTAAAATCCTGCTCCTCACATTTAAAGCCATAAAAGGTATGGCTCCGCTTTATCTCCAAGACGCTATCGTTCCATATCAGCCAACCAGAGCACTCCGCTCTCAAAACTCAGGGCTACTAGTGATTCCTCGGGTCTCCAAAATCACTGTAGGAGGAAGAGCCTTTAGCTACCAAGCTCCGGTTTTATGGAATAAACTTCCAGCTCACGTTAAAGAAGCAGACACAGTCCCTACATTTAAGACTAGGCTCAAAACGTACCTCTTTGAATTAGCTTATGATCAGGTCAGTTAGGTAAAGCACTAACCCTCACCCTGAAGTAAAGCTGCCCTAGGAGAAACACTGCTGTGGGAAGTACGGTACACTGAGCGCTATCCTCTTCTTCTTCTTACTGCAAACTTGTCTTATTATGATACAATACTTATCTTATCTGTAGTCTGTTCATTACTATTCACATGGTGTCTCCTGTCCCACTCCCCCTTGGGAGTGTCTGTCTAGATCGAATGGAGGAACCCGGCTGAACGGAGGGACCCTGCCCACTGGATTGACAACGGGGACTGGATGGTCTCGATCCTGGCCCTTCTGCTGAGGGGATCCCATCGGCCTGGGTCTCTATAGCCTGTCCGTCCATGGAGTGGATCTTTCCAGCCTGTGGTTCTCCCCGAGGTTTCTCGTTTCTCCCACCGGGTTTTTGAGTTTTTCCTTGCCGTGCTGGAGAGTCTAAGGACAGGGGACACCCGCGCCGCTCGTCGCCAGTGCTGACGCTCATTTGGACATTATGTTTGCCTGGATACTTGATTTAAATGTTGTAATCTGTAAAGCACTTTGTGATGCCTTCGGTATGAAAAGCGCTTTATAAATAAAGTTTGACCACGGGCACTACTGATGCCTTCACTCTCCATGCCTTCTCTAGCTCTTCTCTGAGCCCCTGGTATTTCTCTAGTTCTCGTGTTCCTTTTTCCTGATGTTGAAGTCGCTTGGTATTGCTATGTCAACCACCACGGCTTTCCTCTGCTCTTTGTCCACCACCACGATGTCCGGTTGGTTCGCCATTACCATTCTGTTCGTCTGTATCTGGAAGTCCCACAGGATCTTGGCTCGGTCATTCTCTACCACCTTTGGAGGTGTTTCCCACTTTGACCTTGGGGTTTCCAGCCCATATTCTGCACAGATGTTCCTGTACACTATGCCAGCCACTTATGGCGCTCCATGTAAGCTTTCCCTGCCAGCATCTTACACCCTGCAGTTATGTGCTGGATTGTCTCATTGGCCTCTTTGCACAGTCTACAACTGGGGTCTTGTCTGGTGTGATAGATCTGGGCCTCTATTGCTCGGGTGCTCAAGGCCTGCTCCTGTGCAGCCATGATGAGTGCCTCTGTGCTGTCCTTCAGGCAAGCTCTGTCTAGCCATTGGTAGGATTTCTTGATATCCGACACTTCAGTTATGTTTCGGTGGTACATCCCGTGTAAGGGCTTGTCCTCCCATGACGGGACCTCCAGCACCTCATCTTCTGTTCCCCATTGTCTGAGACATTCACTGAGCACGTCATCTGTTGGAGCCTTGTCCTTGATGTACTTGTGGATCTTGGATGTTTCATCCTGGATAGTGGCTCTCACGCTCACTAGTCCTTGGCCTCCTTCCTTACGGCTAGTGTACAGTCTCAGGGTGCTGGATTTGGGTGGAACCCTCCATGCATGGTTAGGAGCTTTCGTGTCTTAACATCTGTGGTCTGTATCTCATCCTTTGGCCAGCTTATTATTCCTGCAGGGTATCTGATTACTGGCAGGGCGTAGCTGTTTATTGCCCGGGATTTGTTCTTGCCATTGAGCTGGCTTCTTAGGACCTGCCTTACTCGTTGGAGGTATTTGGCCGTAGCCGCTTTCCTTGTCACCTCTTCGAAGTTGCCATTTGCTTGTGGGATTCTGAGGTATTTGTAACTGTCCTCAATGTCTGCTATTGTTCCTTCCGGGAGTGAGACCCCTTGTGTGGACTACCTTCCCTCTCTTAGTCACCATCCGACCACACTTCTCTAGTCCAAATGACATCCCAATGTCTGCACTGTATATCCGGGTGGTATGGATCAGTGAGTCGATGTCTCGCTCATTCTTAGCGTACAGCTTGATGTCATCCATGTAGAGGAGGTGACTGATGGTGGCCCCATTCCTGAGTCGGTATCCATAGCCAGTCTTGTTGATTATTTGGCTGAGGGGGTTCAGACCTATGCAGAACAGCAGTGGGGACAGGGCGTCTCCTTGGTATATGCCACATTTGATGGAGACTTGTGCAAGTGGCTTGCCATTGGCCTAAAGGGTGGTTTTCCACAACCTCATCGAGTTTGCAATGAAGGCTCTTAGAGTCCTGTTGATGTTGTATAGTGCCAAGCATTCAATGATCCAAGTATGTGGCATTGAGTCGTAGGCTTCTTGTAATCAATCCAGGCAGTGCTCAGGTTAGTGTGTCGGGTTCTGCAGTCTCGAGCGACTGTTCTGTCTACCAGGAGCTGGTGTTTGGCACCTCTGGTATCTTTACCGATTCCCTTCTGAGCTGTGCTCATGTATTGATTCATATGCCCGCTTATCTTAGCCGCTATGGTGCCGGACATGAGCTTCCACGTTGTGGAGAGGCAGGTTATTGGCCGATAGTTGGATGGGACTGTACCCTTTGAGGGATCCTTCAGGATCAGGATTGTGCGCCCTTCGGTTAACCATTCAGGGTGATTCCCATCTCTCAGCATCTGGTTCAATTGTGCTGCCAAGCGCTCATGGAGTGCTGTGAGTTTCTTTAGCCAGTAGGCGTGTATCATGTCAGGGCCTGGTGCTGTCCAGTTTTTCATACCTGAGACTCTTTCTTGGATGTCTGTCACTGTGATGGTAACTGGATTCTGTTCAGGGAGGTTGCTGTGGTCCTCTCGCAGAGCCACCAGCCACTGTGCATCACTGTTGTGTGCTGCCTCCTTCTCCCATATGCCTTTCCAGTACTGTTCAGTTTCCAGCCTCGGTGGGTCTGCTCTGCTAGTGTTACCCTGCCATTGAGCGTACACTTTCGCCGGTTGAGTTGCGAACAGCTGGTTTACTCGTCTGGCTTTGTTGTCTCTCGTGTACCTCTTTAGGCGGCTGGCCAAGGCTTGGAGCCTTTGTTTGGCAGTTTCCAAGGCTTCAGGTATGGGCATCTGGTTGTACTTTTTGGGTACTTGCTTTTTCATAGCACCTTTCAAGGCCTCTGTCAATTGACTCACTTCTCTCCGCGCTGCCTTGATGTTAGCCTCCAGCCTTCTTTTCCATGGTGGGTATTTCATTTCATGTTTGCTCTTACGATAGCCAAGTGTCTCTTGGATAACTGCTGCTGTGCAGTATACCAGCTCATTGGTTTCAGTGATGGTTGATGTAGGAATTGCTTGCAGAGCTGCATTCACATCTTCTAGCAGACTTTCTGATGGTACTTCACTTAGCCTCTGTAGATGACTTCGGGGTTGCCTGCTGGACAGTTTTGCCATGATCTTATTTTTCAGGTCAGTTGCTGCCTTGTTCAGCGTGATTGCACTTATTGGGGCTTCGTACCCAATCTCCGTTGTAGGGGTTGATGTTAACTCCCCTCTGACCTGGTGTCCTTCACCCTTGTCAGAGCATTGGTGTTGTACCTCGTCAATCTCAAGTTTTAGATAGCAGTTGCCGTTTGTGGATGGTGGAACACTGAGCTACTAGTTTTTTCGGCGTGAGTTTGGACTGTGGGTTTCGAAGTAACCATTTTGCCTACATCCTTTGCATGTAGCCCTCTGACTAGGATTACTGGAGTAGTAGCATTCCATAAGAGCCCTGTTCTCGCATCTCACCCATTTCCTCCTTGTTCCAGTAGCCCATTTTTCATTGAGGTTCTCTGGTTCCCCAGCACCTGACGCAGACCTTGTTTGGCCGGGCGACGTCTGAGCTGGCATGTCATTCATTTCATTGTCTCTCATCATTGTATGAGGTAGGCGGTAGCGTGAAGGGTCTTGCCTAAGGACCCACACTGGCAGCTCATTTTCCCCCAACGGGGGAATATATTCAAGCTGTGACTTTCAGACACACTCTCCCTCTCCCCCACAGACTGCACAGTCCATAATGTTGCAAAAATCACAAGTTCGACTGGTCATACTTTTAAATGGGAAAAAAAAGTTCCCTTGTTAGTTTACAAAGTAATTCAGATTCAAATGTGTCGTATTTACATGATATAATTTAGCTTCTTTAAACTCACAAGTCAGAAAATCATATGAAGTCTCACTGCCGGTTTCTTTTTCATTAATACATGTCTATGTGACGATAAAGTTGTTCAAATGAACACTTAGGTGCTCCTAAATAAACGTGGAACTGAGGTGGTGCGTGTTGCTCGTGCGACTGCTCTCCGGTGTAACACACACCTGTTAAGTCTGCATCAGTGGATGCAGACTTAACAGACTTAGCAGACTTTTCACCCGTTTTCAGTTCGTGATAGTGGCAGGCTGTGGTATTGCAGCCTGTGGCTCAAAAAGCCCTTTTCGACATAGACAATCATGTAAAAGGAGCAGCCTGTAAAATGGTCCACAGGGCATCTGGAGTTTCAGACTAAGGCAGATATATTTCTTTAAAATTACTATTTTTAGGACATTGCTGCATGCTTTTGAAAATAGCTTTAATGTTTGGTGGAAAGCAACGAAATAAAAAGTACAAAATAAATCGTTTTTAAGCACATTTATTTTCACAAGGTGACCTCTTAATGATGAACAGTTCATTAATCATAACCTTTAGTCATGTTGAAAAATGCACTTGTAACTGAATATTTTACTTTTTACTTATGAACATGGCTATTTACATACATTTACTTTTCTACTCTGTACATTTGTTAACCACGTAAATGTTCTTTTCAAGAATCTCGAAGGGTCTTGAAGAAATGTGATAGGCTGACCCAGCACTCTGTGATGTGTATTTTTTTATTACGGGGCCTCAAAGCTCTCCGCCCAGGGCAAACGTTTGAGGCTGACCCAGCGCTCTTTGATGTGTATTTTTTTAATTACGGGGCCCCAAAAGCTCTCCGTTTGGGGCAAACGTGTCAGACTGACCCTGCGTTCGGTGATGTGTATTTTTTTTATTACGATGCCCCAATGCTCTCTGCGCGGGGCATACGTGTCAGGTTGATGAGATGAGCCGGTGAGATGACATGAACAAAAACGAAAACGACAACAACAAAAAACTCTGGCGAGATGGTAGTGAAGGTAATGCTTGACGCCCTATGTGTTTACTGAACAACTCGTAGTGTGTCAAAGCATTATTGTCACCATCGAGTCCACGTAGTCAAGAGTGATTATGTTTTGTGGTCAACAAACCAATAAAAGAAACAAAGTTTTATCAAGTATGTGTTTATTCAGTGTACAGATACATGTTCAGTTCACAGCCATCAGACACTCTGGCCTTGTGATCATACCGGAAAACAAAGACTTTCGTTAAATATGAGAGATGCACCAGTAATATGGATGATAGACAATGTATTCATCATGGAGAGATCCGCACCAGTCACTTTCGATCATGCAAGTGACTGCAGCAGCTCTAGTGCCCGATTCAGTCACGTCAATATTACACACCTGAACTAACAGCGCTTGGTCTATCTGCATGTCCATAACTCCACTACTGCTCCATTTAGGAAAGATGATGGTTTTGTACTCCGTATAGGCACTGTGACGAATCCCATCTAGATCTTGTCTCTCATAGTCTGAAACTTAGCCTTAAATGTACTCATATCAATCCCCTTTTTGGGTATAATGAAGCTGATCCAGAAAGCTGTGTTTTCGTAAAGCACACTAAAAACATCACACTGTTCATCTTTTAAGAGTCTAGGTGGCGCTTCGTAACCGATGTCAGCGGTTATGCCTTTTACAAGAGTAGGCACTTTTCCCTTGTAGAAATTCAGCTTCACTTCAGTGAATCTGTACAAACATTTTTCATCAAACACGGTGATGTTCAGTATGACGTATTTCATGTAACGATCCTGTGATATCGCCGGACGTTTTGGTATGTTCCCTGGGTAGCCCTTGCACAGCTCTTCCAGCAGTTGCCGTATGGTACCCCATTTTCCTCGATCCACCTTGACCTTAAGATTCTCGGTCAGGTGTGTTAAAAAATCATTAGCCACAGGATCTCTGAACCACGCATCTGTTCTAGAGAAGCATATAATCTGGTGCTCCTTCACAAACTGCAAAGTTTAATTGCCAGTTTTACATACAGCTGTCTATGCCAATGTAACACAAACCATTGGACTGGTTCCAGAAATGGAAGATCATATTAGATGTGGATCGAGAGGTATCCATTGCAAGTCTTTCACCGTTCAGAAAGAAGGTCAAACAACGGTGTGACTTATAAATCTGTGGCACGATCTGTAAGGAGTCATGCTACACGTAAGTAGTAAGTGTATCACTGAAATTACATCTTCCGAGAGCGGTAGATTCACATTTGTGAATTAACATCTCAAGGAAAGGGTAATTTCACATGTGTGAGTGTCAGGCTGACCCCTCGCTTGCTGATGTGTATTTTTTTACGGTTCCCCAAAAGCTCTCCACACGGGCAAACGTGTCAGAATGATCCAGCACTCGGTGATGTGTATTTTTCATTACGGGGGCCAGAAGCTCTCCACGCGGGACAATCATGTTCGGCTGACCCTGCGCTCGTTGATGTCTATTTTTTTCATTACGGGGCCCGAAACGCTCTCCGCGCGGGACAATCATGTCAGGCTGACCCCGCGCTCGGTGATTTCAATTTTTTTAATACGGGGCCCAAAAAGCTCTGCATGGGACAAATGTGTCAAGCTGACCCGCGCTCGGTGATGTGTGTTTTTGTATTACGGGGGCCCGTAGCTCTCCGCGCGGGACAAACATGTGAGGCTGAACCCACGCTCGGTGATTTCTATTTCTTTTTTATTACGGGGCTCAAAAAGCTCTCTTTGTGGGACAAACGTGTTAGGCTGACCCCTCGCTCGGTGATTTTTATTTCTTTTATCACGGGGCCCAAAAAGCTCTCTGCGTGGGGCAAACGTTTCCTGCTGACCCAGCACTCTGTGATGTATATTACTTTTATTACAGGCACCGCAAGCTCTCTGCCGGCAAAACAGTGTCAGGCTGACCCGGAGCACTGTGATGTATATTTTTTATTACGGGGGCCTGAAGCTCTCTGCGGCGGACAAACGTGTCAAACTTACCCAGCGCTCAGTGATGTGTATTGTTTTTTATTACAGTCCCCCAAAAAGCTCTCTGCGTGGGACAAATGTGTCAGGCTGACCCCGCACTCGGTGATGTGTATTATTTTTATTACAGGCCCCGTGAGCTCTCTGCGCGGTACAAACGTGTCAGGATGACCCCGTGCTCGGTGATGTCTATTTTTTTTATTACGGGCCTGAAGCTCTCCATGCCGGACAAATGTGTCAAGCTGACCCAGCGCTCAGTGATTTGTATTGATTTTTATACAGTCCCCCAAAAGCTCTTCACGCAGGACAAACGTGTCAGGCTGACTCCGCGCTTGGTGATGTGTATTGTTTATTTATTACAGAGCCCAACAAGCTCTCCTCGCTGGGCAAACGTGTCAAGCTGATCCTGAGCTTGGTGATCTCCATTTTTATTAAGGGCCCCCGAAGGTCTCTGAGCAGGACAAATGTGCCAGGCTGACCCCGTGCTCCGGTATTTATATATTTTTTTATTATGGGGCCCAAAAAGCTCTCTGCCAGGTACAAACGTGTCAGGCTGACCCAGTGCTTGGTGATGTGTATTATTTTTATTACAGGCCCCGTGAGCTCTCTGAACAGTGGAAACGTGTCAGGCTGACCCCATGCTCGGTGATGTCTATTTATTTTTATTACGGGGTCCCCGGAGCTTTCAGCGCTGGGAAAACATGTCAGGCTGACCCAGCGCTCTGAGATGTCTATTTCTTTTTTATTATGGGGCTCAAAAAGATCTACTCAGTGGACAAACGTGTCAGACTGACCCCGCGATCGGTGATTTCTATTTTTTTATTACGGGGCGCAAATAGCTCTCGGAATGGGAAAAACGTGTCAGGCTGACCCGCGCTCGGTGATGTGTATTTTTTTAATACAGGTGCCTGAAGCTCTCGGCACGGGGCGAATGTGTCAGGCTGACCCAGCGCTCGGTGATGTGTATTTTTTATTACGGGGTGCAAAAAGCTCTCCTCGCTGGGCAAACGTGTCAGGCTGATCCTGAGCTTGGTGATCTCTATTTTTTTATTAAGGGCCCCGAAGGTCTCTGAGCAGGACAAACGTGCCAGGCTGACCCCGTGCTCCGGTATTTATATATATTTTTTATTATGGGGCCCAAAAAGCTCTCTGCGCGGTACAAACGTGTCAGGCTGACCCCGAGCTCGGTGATTTCTATTTTTTTATCACGGGGCCCAAAAAGCTCTCTGCATGGGGCAAACGTTTCCTTCTGACCCAGCACTCTGTGATGTGTATTACTTTTTTATTACAGGCCCCAAAAGCTCTCCACGCGTGGCAAACGTGTCAGGCTGACCCCGCGCTCGTTGATTTATATTTTTTATTACGGGCCCAAAAAGCTCTCTGTGTGGTACAAACGTGTCAGGCTGACCCAGCGCTTGGTGATGTGTATTATTTTTTATTACGGGGTCCCCGGAGCTTTCAGCGCTGGGAAAACATGTCAGGCTGACCCAGCGCTCTGAGATGTCTATTTCTTTATTATTATGTGGCTCAAAAAGATCTCCTCACCCAGTCATCAAAGCAATGTGGGCCCCACATGGGTTTGCCCACATGGGCAATAAGTGGGTTTGTCCGCAGTTTCCATGAGGGCCCCATATGGTTTGGCTAAAAGTGGGGCTTGAATGGGTTCCATGTGGGCCCAATGTGGGTAAAAACCATAAGGCCCACTTGGGCCCCATTATGGGGCCCCCATATGCCTACATGGGTAACAAGTGGGTTTGTCCACGGTTTCCATGAGGGCCCCATCTGGGTTGGCCCATGTGGGTTAAAAGTGAGTTTTGAATGGGTTCTATGTGGGCCCAAAGTGGGTAAAAACCATAAGGCCCACTTGGGCCCCATATGCCTACATGGGTAACACGTGGGTTTGTCCGCGGTTTCCATGAGGGCCCCATCTGGGTTTGCCCATGTGGGTTAAAAGTGGGTTTTGAATGGGTTCTATGTGGGCCCAAAGTGGGTAAAAACCATAAGGCCCACTTGGGCCCCATATGCCTACATGGGTAACACGTGGGTTTGTCCGCGGTTTCCATGAGGGCCCCATCTGGGTTTGCCCATGTGGGCTAAAAGTGGGTTTTGAATGGGTTCCATGTGGGCCCAAAGTGGGTAAAAACCATAAGGCCCCCTTGGGCCCCATATGCCCACATGGGTAACATGTGGGTTTGTCCGCGGTTTCCATGAGGGCCCCATCTGGTTAGGCCCATGTGGGCTAAAAGTGGGTTTGAATGGGTTCCATGTGGGCTCAAAGTGGGTAAAAACCATAAGGCCCACTTGGGCCGCATATGCCCACATGGGTAACATGTGGGTTTGTCCTCGGTTTCCATGAGGGCCCCATCTGGTTAAGCCCATGTGGGCTAAAAGTGGGTTTTGAATGGGTTCCATGTGGGCCCAAAGTGGGTTAAAACTATGTGACCCACTTGGGCTCCATATCCCCACATGGGCAATAACTGGGTTTGTCCGCGGTTTCCATGAGGGCCCCATCTGAGTTGGCCCATGTGGGCTAAAAGTGGGCTCTGAATGAGTTACATATGGGGCCAAAGTGGGTTAAAACCATAAGGCCCACATGGGCCCCATACAACTAATTGCAAGATAGAAGCTTGATGAGATAAGATGAGAAATCAGTTTAAGATGCAATAAGGAGCAAACACTGTAAACCCAGACAATTCACCATTAATTACAAAACAAATTAGGCCTCATTTGACAGAAATATTTATTTTTTGTAAAATTCATCTAAATTAAAAAAATATACAACATTGGCATTTTGAATCCTTAAAATAAATAGCATGAATTAAACCTAGTTAGTATTTTTTTTATTTTTATATTTGATTAAAATGTGGGGCGACAGTGGCGCAGATGGTAGAGCGGGTCGTCTCATGATCGGAAGGTCGTGGGTTCGAATCCCGCCTTCTGACCGTGCACATTGTCGTTGTGTCCTTGGGCAAGGCACTTCACCCACATTGCCTCCAGTGTCTGCCTACACTGGTAGCCCCGTAGGAGAGACCAACAGGCCCGGTTTGAACCGTGAGGCCGTCCTTCCGTGGACCCACCACCTGCAGAAGGAGCCATGGGGGCTGGTGCAATGTGATTTGGGCAGCTCCGGCGGCTGCCCCCACGACCCGGCAACGGACAAGTGGAAGAAAATGGATGGATGACTCACTTACACCTGTCCCAACACAACTTGTTTGAGGACTGCTGCGCATGCGCAAAGTGACCTGACACGTATGTACCAGCTTAAATATAAAAAGTCAATTTCATACCTTTTATCATCAGACCAAGGACTTTCTGAACTGGGTTGTTGAGTGTTTTAGAAGAGCTGATGTGTAAAAAGTCTTATGAGATGAAGTCCTTGTGTGTTTTCAAAACAATTCCAAGTGTTCATACATTGTAGGCTGGATTGCCACTGCATCACTGACAGAAGACCCAGAGGTGACTGGACAGCTCAAGCTTCTTCATGTCCTGCTGCAAAAACAATGTTTAACTCGTTAATCTCAAGCACGTTTATTTTAAGAAAAGTTGCAAATAATGGAGAAGACATCTTAATTCATCTCTCGCTAATGTCAGTAATATCTCTATGTTCGAAATTAAACTTTTCAATTTTTTCCCCTCAAAAAGTCAACAACTTAATTCTTCAGCTGTAAGCACCACTCAAATATGAGAGTCAAGAGGTTTCCTGTAGGATCTTTTCTGTTGCTTGGACTTAGAGCCTAGTACACGCTTTATCCTCCTGCCGAAGGAGCCTCCAGCGCAGATCTGCGGAGCCCCTCTCCCCTCTATTAAGGACATGTACTCCACCCGTCTCACCCGCAAAGCCGTCAGAATCACCCATACATTCTCTTCAAGGTAATGCCTTGAGGGAGGAGACTGCGGAATCTACTGGCCAGGTCCAGTCGACTGAAGAACAGTTTCATACACAAGGCCATCGGGAAGCTGAACTCCCTGCCCTCCCTCCACCCCCCGCTCCACAATCAAGGAGAGAAATATAATTTCAAATCAATCACATGGTTTGACAAATAAAAAAATCTTGAATCTTAAAACAAACATATCGCATAGCAACGCAGGACACTCAGCTCCATATTGGAAGATAACAGTTTCCATAGACTTAAAGTAGGCAGAAACTGATCAGTATCTATCTCCAAAAGTGTGAAATTACATAATTAAACCAAATTGCCTGTTAGGTCACTTCCAAACACACTGAAAGACTTGCAAAAAGACTTTTTATATTGTATTATGTTAGCCCTGTACTCTAATCACAGTTGCTTATAATTTGTTAGCATTTCAGGCAATATACTGTACGATGTCGCTGCATTTTGTGTGGTACCCTGTTCCAGTCGCCTCTCTGTGACAGTAGAAAACTAAGAGTATTAAGACTTGTCCTTTTATACCATATGCTCAGTGAGAATTGTAACGCTAACTGGCATGCATTATTTTCGTATAACCGCACAGTAGTCTGGCATGTGAAATCACGGTTTTATCACTTTGCTACGGGTGTCACCATAGCAACACTTAACACAGTTAACAGGATCAGTTACGGCAGTGGTCCCAACCACCGGGCCGGGACCGGTACCAGGCCGTGACGTATTTGCTACCGGGCCGCAGAGAAATGAAAAAAAAAAAAAAAAAAAGAAGAAGCATTTTCTCCAATTTCTCTTTGGCCTGTGCACACGCCAATTAGATCATATATACGAAACTCCTGATAGAAAGTCTCCCTACAAATCCTTTGGACTCGAGTTCATCTGGTTTTATTACAGAGTCAGCGCAGCCTCCTGCAGCTGAATGTGTTTACGCGCAGCTCCAACGTCTTTCTGTCACCAGCGCTGCTGAGCGTCTGCTCTCTTCCTTTCCTCTCAGCTCGTAATGTTTCCAAAAGTTCATGGACTTGCAGCCTCAAAAGTTTTTGTCACAACCCTTAATGCTTTCACAGGACGGATAGCCGTATTTATCTCACTGCGACGCGGACACAGGAGAGAAAGGAAGAGTATGATTCTCTCCTGTGTCCGCCTCCCGCTGCAGCGCACTGCGATCAAAGGGCTGCTTTGCGTTGCATACTGTAAAAACGTGACCCATAGTCTGTGCACGTGTTTCTCAGCGGGACTATGGTATAAGCAAAGTTGTTTAAGCCTTACATATTACTTATTTTTATTGAGATGTAGATAGTCAATACTTACAGTAAAATGTTGTATTTCTCAAGCATAAGGAGGACCAGACCTCCCACGGCATGATGCATAGGAGGCAGGAGTTGGAGAGCCCAGCCTATGATGTTCTGCAAGCTATGGGAGATAATCATATATGAACGTGTGATTTACCAAGAAACGTATTAAGAGCGTGTCAAGTTCAACACATGACCAAAGACCAAAAGGTTATTTATGACTAAGAGACATTTTTAAACTTGCCTTGTTAGTTTAGCCCACCAACAGTGGACAGTTTATGTCTCTGGCAGATTCACAAGTCCATGATTCTTCACTCAGCTGGCATCTCACTCAGAAAAATATGATAAAAATCAGTTTAATAAAAAAATAATAATATTAATATAGCAATAGATTAGAGGTTGGAAATAAATCATGGAATGATGACTATATACGCACATTTTAGAAGAAATAAAAGTAAATTTAGTCAGATTTTCTTGACCACATACATTAAAAAAGGGGATTTAGCAGTAGCGCATGCCTCCTGTGCTAAAAGAATTAACATATAATTACTACACTGTCAATAAACATTAACACACTAAACACTAACATTGAAAAACACAAATCTGTACAAAGCAGAAAACCATCATCAGATATTCAAATATGCTTGCTTGAAATAAACATGTCAAAAGTGCATAGTAATATTTGTCATGTTATGGGATAAAATACAGGTCAAAAAGTGACAGAACGAAATGTTTTGGCACTAGCTTTGTAAATATAAAAAGTTACAGTTAAATCATTAACTTAATTGTACCTTTGATACGTTGATAACTCAACGTCCTCATGTTTCTCCTCCTCATCCTACGATGTAGAATCTAAAATAGCAGAAGGCACATAAAGTAGATAAAGATTTGCAACCCCACAAGCCCAGATAAAGCCAAACTAAATCACTCACACCGTCCAACAACGTTAGTCCACCGTCCAGATTTAATGCCAGAGTACAGACAGTATCCGTCAACGTACGTCATCTGCGTAATTCAAAAAAAGAGAGGGAGGACCCCGCCGCACCGAAACGGAGCAAAACGATGCATTTTGAGACACAAACACTGTCTCTGACTTAAGGTTTAGATCCGCCAAAACGTTCCGCTGCATAGTTTTGAAAATCTCTCACTTAGATGCCCGGGGTAGACAGCCGTCCTTCATGCTCATTAGATAAAATCACCGCTAAGCTAACTTAGCATACTCGGAGCGCGATGATGTCATGACGCAACAGATCCATCCGCCGCCGTGAGCTTCGAGTGGATGTTTGAGAAGTGTTCAGGCGAGGGGAGACACAAGGGAACTGTAGATTTATAAATTATGCTAAGAAAACTACTAAAATATAGGCTACTTACTCTGGTCAACTTTGAAGCACAAATTGCAATAACAGAAATAGTAAGCCTATATTTGTTCAGAAATTAATTTGTAATATAGATATGATAAACCTAAAATATGCAAGCAAAAAAAAAATATGTAAATTGATTACATTATTTAAATTACACACACACAAAAATGATTAGTTGTATCACTTTCATGAAAGTGATACAGGCACTTTTATTTTTACCCACAATTATCTTAGTTTACAATAGGGGTGACAGTGGCAGATGGTAGAGCGGGTTGTCTCGTGATCGCAAGGTTAGGGGTTCGAATCCCGGCTCCTTCAGGTGCAGACTGTCGTTGTATCCTTGGGCAAGACACTTCACCCAATGTGTGAGTGGTTGGTTGTGGTGGGAGGGACCACCACCAACCTTATTAACACACTATGATTCTCATTCAAAGCATTAAACTATGAATGAACACATGGGATTATGAAGGAAACAAAAACAGGTGAAATAACTCCAAATATGTGTTATATTCTAAATTCTTCAAATGCCGCCTTTTATTTTTGGCATTTTCCCCATGAGCTTCATAAGGTCGTCTTTTGAAATAAGTTTTCAACATGTTTGAGAAGCCAAAACCATTTCTGGGACAACATTGTGAAGCTCAGTGAGAAAATGTCAAAAGTGTAAAGCAGTAATCAAAGCAAGAGGCGGCCATTTGGAAGAATTTATGTCAAAGTTTTTTTGTTTAAAACACAATTCCGTATGTGTATGAACAATTTCGGTGAGAATCTACCATGGTAACAGTTTTGAAATGAAAGGAAAAAACATTTAAATAAAGTGTGTCCAAACTTTTGGCCTGTACTGTACTTTCACTACAAATTAAATCAGTTATAGGGCCTAGTATTCTATATAGTGTTGGGTCTCAATAGCGTGTCCATTCATGGGAGTGGATCTCTCCTTCTGTGGTTCTCCCTGAGGTTTCTTTTTTCTCCCACTGGGTTTTTTTAGTTTCTCCTCGCCGTGTCGGAGAGTCAAAGAACAGGGGACACCCACGTGGCTCGTCACCACCTGCCGACGTTTGTTTGGGCATTATGTTTTGCCTCGTTCTGTTTCCTTTATTTAATATTTGTGCATTCAGGTGAGGCAGTTCCCCTTCTGATATTGGGCTATACATTGTAGATTTCCTACAGTGTGTTGTAAAGTTGTGTTTTAAAGTGCATTAAATAAAGCTGATAAACCTGGTGTTTATTGTTACATACATTAATATTATATTGTATCTTATGTTTGACATTGGCCAATACTCTCTAAATATGGAAAAGACAGTGGAGATGGTTCTGGATGACCGGTACAGCATGTTCCTCTGAAAATCAATGGTGCTGCTGTGGAAAGGGTGACCAGCACCACGTTCTTGTGTGTGCACATTACAGGTCCACAAACACTTTATCACTGGTTAAAAAAAAGGAAGAAAGCGTCTCTACTTTATCCACAAACTGAGAGGCGCCAGAATACACTTTGTACAGATCAAAAACAGGAGCCATATGGCCTTCACCACAGAGTGAAAGCAGCTGAGATCATTGGCGCTCCTCTCACCTCTGTTAAGGACATTTGCTCCACCCGTCTCACCTGCAGAGCTTTCAGAATCACATCTGATTCTTGGCACCTATCACACAGTGTTCAGTGTACTGCCTTCAGAGAGGAGACTGCTGTCTATGAGCCAGGTCCAGCCGACTGAAGAACAGCTTCAACTGGATACTGTCTGGTAGTTGAATTCTCTCCCTTCCCTGCTTTCCCTCGTTATAATTCCACCTGCATTCAGGCCCTCAAAGACACTGAAATCTAACCCACCATTTGAAGGATTTGAGAGAAATCCAGATCATTTCAATTTCTCTGATTGACAATAAAATTATTTTATCCTATTGATTACATTATTGACCATTATTTTCTATTCCGATTGCTGCTCTTTTTACACACAAGATCTGTGTATCATGTTTTCAGTTGAATTGTTCAAATTCTCATTTTTAATGATTGTGTTGTAAAGGGAACATAAACATGTCTTTCCATTCTGCCCATTTAGCCCAGTTGAATTTAAAATGGGTCCCATATAGTTAGCCCATGTGGGCTGCTCATATGGGACCTATATGAGACAAACTATGTGGGCCCTACATTGGGCATCCCATGTCTAGCCCATGCTCATATAGCCCACTTGAGCTGTAAATGGGCCCCATATAGTTAGCCCATGTGGGTTACTCATGTGGGACCTTTTTTTGTTTATTTTTATTTTTTTTCAACCCATAAAGGCCCCATTTAGCCAACCCACATGGGCTTTACGCCTGGGCCCCATGTATGTTAAACTATATGGGGCCCATTAACTTTTGCCCAGTTTTATCCCATGCCCATTTAACCCACAACAGACCCATGTGGGGCCCAGATCACAGCCCATGTGGGCATCACATATGGGGCCCACATTAGGAAACCCTTCTGGGCCCCTCAAAATTTGCCCTGGTCAAGCCCATGCCCAGTCAGTACCCATCTTGCCCACTTGTGGCCCATGTGGGCCCCACCTTACTTTGCTGGCTGGGAATAAATCAGGGTTGGAATTAGATATTAAAAAACTTCAAAACATTGTTAAGTCCAAGCCTGTAAAGTGTGGAGTCTGTAGGAGCGACTAAAGTGGAACAAAAACCTCATTTAGAGAAAACCAGCCCTAAAGTTTAGTAACGTGTTCAACACATTTCTCGGCTCTTCTGTACCGGACGTCTCGCAGAAAGAAAAGTCCCATATTTGGATTATAGCGTCATCTGTGGGAGCCTTCAGGACACGTGGATATAAAATATGTCAATATTTGTGAATGAATGCGTGAGGGAACCCGGCTTTTGCAGCGCCATGTTAGAGTTACTTCCGGGTTATCTCCAGCTCCTCCAGACAAAACGTCATCAAATAAACATACGGGGTACGATGCTTAACATCTTAGTTTTCTGACATGAAAACTAAGATGTTAAAGGAGGAAACCAGCTAAAAATCTCCACTTCCACCACTGTGTGAAAAATCAATACTTTGAGCTGCCGTGTCTGGCCTTAAAGGGACAGTAACTATTCTCCTGTCACTGCAGACACCAGGCCACAGGGAACCTTTGAACAGACGCTTTCAGATCAATATAGAATGGTCTGACTCAAATAAAAATGGGGATCAAGCTGTGATTGGAAACATTATAATACTAAATAAAGCAGATATTAAATCAAAACTGAACCTCTCTTTTTATGGGATGTAAATATTGAACAGACTGACTGAGTGAAGGAACAGTCTGAGAATCTACAGAGTTTACACCGACCTCTGTGTCTGTTGTTGACAAGAGTCTCAGACTGTTCTGTTGTGTTTATAGCCTCATCTGAGTTTACCCTGGACTTTAACCACTTCATTTATTCTTTATTCAGATTGAGTCTCTGTGGTTTGTCAAAGATCAGCTGTTCCTCTCTGGCCTCAGCTCTGAAGTCCAACCCCTCACATCTCACTGACCTGGACCTGGATCATAACAAGACCTGTCTGACTCAGGAGTGTCTCATCTGTGTGGATTTCTTGAAAGGACAGACTGTCGCCTGCAGACTCTCAGGTCAGTTCACTGTCTCTGTGTCAGGTTTAAACCTTTACAGAAAAGAGTTGGGGAAGAACAGTCAGGTTGAACCCCTGGCCTTTTCAGTGGACTGATAATTCTGTGTAGTTTTATATAAACGTATCACAGTTTTCAGTCCTAAATCTCAAAAGCCACATCACGTTTAATTTCACTCAATCCATAGGATAAAATCCAGAGCATTTATTTGATCACAGATATTTTTATAGTGTGTTTGCTGTGAGCGGCTCCTCAGACCTGACTGTAACTTTACTGGGAGCGGGACGTCTCCAGCTCGTCTCCATGGAGACGTGACTAAAGGCAGTAATATGAGATTTAAACAGGTTAGGTCCTCATCCAGATCCACTCTGTGATTACCCACTGCAGAAACAGACTTTTCTGTGTCGAGCTGCTCATTAGGAGCAGGTTTGTGTCGGCAACAGGAGAATCTTAATATACTGAGAAAAAAAAAAAAAAAGGGATCTGAGGCACTCTGACTAGTAGTGAAAAGTCCTTTATTAAATGGACATGCCAACGCGTTTCGACCTAGAGATGGTCTTCCTCAGGGCATATGGTTAAAAAAACGGCACCAGGTGGCCTTAAATACTAATTATGGGAGGTCGTCACATGACCATCCATACTATTTACAAATATTTAAGAGCAACAACATACAAAAAATACATTCACACTTGATGGAAAGAGAGTACACAAGTATGAACACACAGGATGACAGCTGAAGATAAAAACAGCTGACCAAATGTGAAGTCCCCACTCATATACACGTGTCATTCAGTGCACTGAATACCCTTGAGACAACGGCAAGAAAATCAAAATCAAAATCAAAAGGTGACAAAAAAGTCCAGGCAGCAACCACAGATAGAGTTAAGAGTTTTAAGTAGAGTACTCTTGTGTACGGTTTTAAAGTTTAAGTATAAATTAAGGTTTATTTGAAGTGATTTTAAAAATATATTAAAAAACACAGATCCAACAAGTAGATGGTCAAAGGAAAACGGAGAAGTCAATGTCTTCATTGAGGCCTGGGAAGCGTGTGGCTTGTAGGGTTTTCAATCCAAAAGGTCTCCCTCTGAGCGAGGGTTTTAACTCTGTTGCCCCCTCTTATGGATTCTGGAATAGTGTCAATTACCATAACTTTCAGAAGGTTCAGCTTACACGGAGCGGAAGTTTTGAAGTGTTGCGCGATTGGGTAGTTTGAATTTTGTGTCCTGATCGCATACTTGTGTTCTGAAAAGCGATCGCGGAGTCTTCTCTTGGTGAGTCCAACATAAAAACATCCACAGCAACAGTCTAGAGTAGACGATAGACCACATGGGTAGTGTTACAATTTGCAATGAGCGGCAAGTGTACGTTTTTTTACCCTGTGAGTCTTTAAATGATTTGTTTTTATTTATGTGGGTACAATAGTTGCAGGACCCGCACTGGTACGTGCCCACTGGTTTTGGGAAGAAAGTTCTTTTTTGTCCGGGTAGGTAATTTTTTACAAGTTTGTCTCTCAGTGTGGGCGCTCTCCTGATGGCAAACAAGGGCGGTTCAGCAAAAGCAGGCGACAGGGCGGGATCGCTTTGGAGAATGCCCCAGTTCTTTTTGATGATATTTTTGATGCCGTTAGTGAGGTGGCTGTATTGCAGGGAAGCAAAAATCCGATTGTTTGTGGTATTTTTTTCTCTCTTTTGAAAAGTTGTTCTCGCTCCATAGATTTTACTTTTGAAAGTGCTTTGTCTAACGTACCTTTTGAGTATCCCCTTTGTCTAAATCTGTGATGCATGTCAGAAGCTTGTAGTTCAAAATCAGTGTTAGTATCACAGATTCTGCGAAGACGTTGAAATTGTCCCTGGGGGATGTTGGATTTGAGGCTGTTCGGGTGGAAACTATCAGCGTGGAGGGTGGTGTTACGGTCCGTAGGTTTTCTAAAAATGGAGGTATGAAGCAGTCCATCTGCATCTACGGAGATTTTAAGGTCCAGAAAATTAATACACTTGTTGCTGTAGTCCAGGCTTAACTTTATGTTGGAGTTTGTGTCATTTAAGTATGAGTGGAAGTCTTTTAGTTGTTGCTCTGAGCCTGAAAAAACAAAAACAGGTCATCAATATATCTACCATAGAAGTGGATATATTTTTGAATGGGTTGGCTTGACCGAGCACGTACCGTTCTTCCCAGTGGCCAAGGTAAAGGCCCGCATAATTGGGGGCATAAGCTGCACACATGGCCGTGCCTTTGATTTGTTTGAAAAGTTTATCTGAAACAAAAAAATATTGTTATGAAGTGTCCAGCGTGTGAGGTCCACAAGGAAAGAGGTAGGTGGGCTGTTGGGATCCTGTCTATTTTGAAGGTAATGTTGAAGTGCCTGTAATCCTTCACCATGATCAATATGATCAATCACTGTGGCGCCCCTTTGTCCGCTCTTCTCACAACCAGGTCGTCGTTATTCTTGAGCCACTGTAAAGCGTCTTTTTCACCAGGTGCGAGATTTGAAGATAGTTTCCTGTTTGAATGAAACAGATTGTCTACATCAAAATCTACTTTTTTTATAAACGCATTCAAACATGAGTTGTTGTTTAATGGGAAGAATGTTGATTTAGGTTTAAAGGGAGAGTAAGGTACCTGGGATGCTTGGTGGGAGGGTCGGACATTCGAGGCTGACCACGATACCAGGCTTTGAGATGCAAGTTTCGATAGAAGCGGTAGAGGTCTATTTTGTCTGAAAGAGATTAGTATGATGAGTGGGAGCGAAGGACAAACCTCTAGACAGAGCTTTAACACACTCAGGTGAAAGGGGTACGTCCGATAAATTAATTACCGTTTCCTGGTTTGGTAGCGGTGGGGTGTTTTCAACCGAGTGTGTTGGTCCATAGCTCCTGTGTTGCCTCTTCCTGCCTCTTCTCGTTTTCCTTTTCTTCCGTTGGATTGTGTTCGTACCCCTAAAAAAGGCTCCCGGTTTTGTGTGTTAGGCTCGTCGTCTTCACTGTTAGTGGCGCTACTTGGCAGGCTAAAGGAAACAGAGCGGGTTCGTCTCAGGGGTAATGTAGAACGGACGCGTTTTTGCCAAGAGTAGATGGAGCCCTCGTCGTAATCTTTCTGGTCCCGTTTGAATTTATCTAATTTAGCTCGGGTAAGCGATTGTGACAGTTCATGGATGTGGTCTCGGAGGGTTTTTTCTTGGGCTTCGACGTCTTCGCTACTGAGAGTGCTAAACACTTGTTGTTTTGCTTCCGTGATCCGGTGACGTAGTAGGAGAATCTTAATGTTCAGTGAATATGAGTGTGATGAACCTCTAAACCTCATCTGAGTTTACCCTGGACTTTAACCACTTCATTTATTCTTATTCAGATTGAGTGGCTGTGGTTTGTCAGAGATCAGCTGTTCCTCTCTGCCTCAGCTCTGAAGTCCAACCCCTCACATCTCACTGAGCTGGACCTGGGTTGTAACAGACTGAGTGAGTCAGATGTGAAGGAGCTCCTGAAGCTTAAACAGAGCCCTCACTGTCGACTGAAGAAACTGAAGTAAGTACTGACTTATGAGACTGTTTTGACCTGGAGCAGTTCACACAGAAGGAGCTCATTCACTGTCTGTTTCCTTTATATCTACTTATTTTTGTAGAGCGTTGAGTCATAGATTTGCTTTAAAGATCCGAGGTCTGATATTTGACTTTATTCAGTCTTTTTAAACTACTTTAGACATTGACCTTGTTTTTCTGTGTAATATTAAATACAAAGCCTCTAGTTAAACAAATGTAAAGTGCTGGTGTTTATGAGTCTGTGTGACCTGGTGTTTTGAGCACAAAGACGGAGACGGACTAAATATGCAGGATTTCAGAAACGTTTGAATGAAAAAACACTAGTCCAGGTCTGTTTCTGATGAAGATATAACTTTATAAAGAGTTTCTAGCACTTAAGGCGAGACGCTGCAGGTGAACAGGGAAACACTTTAAATGTAGAGATTTCAATGTGAAACTTGTGCTGTAGATTACTGACATAAAGAGAAGAGAAAACATGTACTGCAAGTTTCACTCATTTCATGTTTTATACAGATATAAATAACACATTTTCAGACACAAAATCTAAATAATGGGCAGAGCCAGGTTTAAATGTGTGGATTTATTTTGTGACATATTAGTTACAAAGACTTTTACAGAGGGATTTTGGAGCTTGTTTAGTTTAATAATGAGCTTTTTATTAGAGGAAAAATCTGTCAAATGTCTCCTTGTTTTTTGGTTCAAAGCTCAATAAATGTGTAAAAATCCCTGTGAAAAAACCTTCCAAATGTAGTTGAGTCCAAGTGTGTAAAGTCAGAGTCTGTTGGAGCGACTAAAGTGGAGATGTTTCCACCAAAATGGGGAGAAAACTCCATTTTGAGGAAATGAAACGACAATTTCCCAAATAAATGTGTGAGAAACATTGAATGAGTGAATAATGAATCATGTTATTGTGAAGATTAGGTTGTTTTTTCTTTGTTTCCAGGTGAAAGTTTATGTTTATTAGAGACAGGACTGGCCCAAAACCTGAACATTGAAAATCAAAATGCCTACAGTGTAAATGGACTTTTATCCTTGATGTGTTTCAGAGTCTCGTTTAAATGCATTTCTTGTGGATCTAATACAGCGGTGAATAAAATATTCTGTTTTCTGATTCTCAACAGTTATGGTGATCTCTGTCCTGAAGACGAGCAGCGGCGACGCCTCAGACTGAGCCCAGAGAGAACGCTCCTTTTCTGTTCAGAGTTTTACTGAGTCTGATCCAGAATAAACCTGAAGAGAGAAGCTGCAGCTGAAGAGCTTCAGTAACAAACTCACTGTGAGCTGTAGGTGCAGTTTTATGTTTCAGCTCAAAGGGAAGCTCTGCAGCTTTTGTGCTGCTTTATTTTCTAAATGTTTAAGTGTTCACATGGAAACAAAAGTTCAATCTACACAATCTGAATGACTTTATGATCACTGCCACGTACTGGATAAAATAACATAGATTTGATATTTGAATAAACAGATTGTTCAGATGTGAGTCTGTCAGAGTCTGGAGCCGTTTGGGAAAAGAGTCTGAGGGTTCACCCACAGAAAATGTGTCACGTCTTTGTTGATTTATGACTTTTATTATTTGATATTTCTCTACTTATCTTTCACTTTGATGTTTTGTTTATTGCATTTGACGTCTTGCTTTGAGACAACAGTTAAAAAGGACTTTTATTCCGTCACATTTACCACATGTTGTAAATGGAAGTATTCTCATTTGTGGAAATCCAGTTTTGGTGGGTTTTGTGAGCTGGAAGCCCAAATTATGTACAAATAAACAACTAAATACTTGAAATGGTTTAAGTCGTGGGCCCTGAATCTATAATCTATGGAAGTTTAACGTTTTGAAGGGAATTATGGAAATAAATCAACTTTCCATGATATTCTCATTGTTTGGAAAGGGCTGGTACTTTTGCAAACCCCACTTTTCACTTTTATATTTATACAAAATCATGTATAAATGTGATTTCACTTCACGATTGTGAGTCACTTAGTGTGTTTCACATTTCAATGAAATATATGTATGTGTGTGGACCATAGCGTGCATGTAAAATGTGGAAAAGGTAAAGGGGTACGGATACTTCTGCAACCCACTGTATGTTTGTCATCCGGGGCGTAACTGTGTGGTTTTAAATCTTTCATTCACTTAACCCCTTAACCCCCACTTTCACCAAGCACATTTTCTCCAGTTTTTAGCCCAAAATAAAGATCTAAAAAGCTCCTCAACTGGACACAGACTATAGGCCAGTGTAACGCCTCATTTGAAAGCTAAGACCTGCAAAACTCACCTCAGTTTCTTCCTCATATTTATCACATTATAGACGTTTTGCTTTTTTGTAGTGTTTTTTTTAGTGTAATGTAACTGGTTAAGGGAAAACCAGGAAGAAGCTTAGATGGGTTTTGTAGGTCTTAGCTTTCAAATGAGGCGTTACTCTGGACTATAGTCTGTGAAAGCTTTTGGATTTGGGTAAAGCTGAAGTAGAAAAAGATTGATTGACGTAACACTAGAGTTTGACCAGATGGTCTGATTAACACGGCATCCAGAAACTCATGAAGAAACGTGTTCCCTTTAGAGCCACGTCCGTCTGGAACAATTGCTTCAATAACCCAGCACATTTCCTCCAGTTCAGCTTCACCCAGGTTTCACACTATAGGACACAGTAACACTTCATTTGAAAGCTAAGACCAACCAAACTCATCTAAATGGAGCTTTTTCATCACGTTGTTTTTGTGGCTCTTTTGTTGCGTTTTCATCCTTTTTCCAGACGCTTTTAGATTTGGGTAAAGCTGAAGTGGAGAAAATGTGTGGGTTCAGGCGGGGGTTAAGAGGTTAAGGTATTGCATGTTTATTAGACTTTATTTCTTTGTCTTTCTTACTAAAAAGAGCAGATCAAAGCTGTTGTACAGTTGTAATCACACACACACACAGTAGAATACATGAGTCATTTTCATCAGTAAGTTTCATTCTCACTGATATTTGTCTCGGGAGATGCTTGTGATGAAGAACTGAGAGGTTGATCTGATTTGCTCTTGACTTAACGGTGAGGGAATGATTCTCTCGGACGCTGTTGCACGTCTGACTGAGCAGAGCCACAGAAAACACTAAAGTTACACTCTCTAACCAAGCGTATTGTGATTCATGAGCCCAAACACTACTTTGTCGCTGCGTATCTCTGTCAAACTTTGATCAAATGCTCTGGATTTTCTGATACGCCTGAACATCCAGGACTTTTATCAGGAATTTCTGTTCAACATTTAGTGAATAAGTGATTCCAGTGTTATGAGAAGGAGTTACACTCGTGCTCCTTAATGTTTCTCTATTTATTTGAAGTACATTCGGGTTCTATCTTTAGTGTAACTTCAGGCTGATGGTCTGATACTAAATGATCGTGTTTGATTTTTTGTTTGTAGGCCTTGTTCATGTAAAAACAGAGAAAGTAATAAAAAGTCAATAAACTGAGGATTACTGGGACTGTCTGGTCAATATCCAAGAGGAATGAGTCCAAATTTAGTATTAGTGCCATTTTTGAATTTTCTCATACGTTTGAATGTGAGCAAATAGTTACTTTATGAGCCCATTTTGTTTCTCTAATATTTCACTCATAAAATAAAAGTTTGAAATAAATGTGGGTTCTGTGGCGAGAAAGAAAGAGACACAAGCTGCAAGTGAGTCAACTTTATTTCTTTCAGCGTCAATAATGGAATAGCAGAATGCAGTAAGAAACATCACAGACACGCCCCCAAACCCCAAAGCCTGATGGGTGAGAGACACCTCTCTAACATGTTCACCACAGGTCTATCTTTAGTTTGACTTCATTCAAATGCACTGATGCTAAACATGAGCTGCTCTTCTGTTCACCTGCAGAGGCAAAAGGCTGTGAACATGAAGTCATTCATCACAGATCACACATTCTGAAGCAGATCAGTGCTTTAGTAGTTTCTGAACAGATTCACATCAGAAAAGAGGATTTTATATCAATAAATGTGCATTTGTCTGGTGTTTAGAGAAAGCTGTAAAAGTTCTGCTCTACTGGACTTTACTTCCACCGTCAAACTGCTCTGAACATTCAATCATTTGATACAAGTTCATGAATTAAGATGTAAACTCTGCTTTGAGTTGATTTTTTAATGAAAATAGAGGATTTCTCTGAAATAAGATGAAACTGGTGAATGAGAATCACAGTTTGTTTATATTTAAAAACTGGGTTATGGCACTGTTTTTTTAGGTCTTAAAACTATGAGAAATTGAGTGAATTTAAAATGTGGTAAATGTGCATGTAGAGGAGGCCCTGTGGAGAGTATATTTAATAAAAGTTATGGATTTGGAGTTTAAATTAAGTTGGTATGAAAGGCTAAAGACAAACATATAACTGGATTCACAGACATGGAGGACACTGCCATTGAAATGAATGGAGAGCTGCTTTAGGCCCAATAACTATTGTAAGAATATGTGAATATAAAATCTGATGACTGTGCCTGACAAGGAGGTCCTCTGGGATGGAAACATAATAATAGTTTCGTGTCTGAAGCACAAATGAAGTCAGTAAGGCTGAAATTGTTAAATATGGATTTGACAATTGTTAGGAGTCCAGTGCCTCCCATCTGTGTGTTTTGCCTCCACCCTCTTATCCCGCTCTGGTTGGAGCTGGGCGGAGTCATCACACCCTGGAGCTTGCAGCCACTCAGCACACCTGCAACTCATCACCACTTTCCTCCAGTATTTGAAGCCTCTTCAGTCCTCCACTCTCTGCAAGATCGTCCGTTACCTTATGTGTTCTCCGGCCGGCTCCAGACTCACCTCCAGTCACCTCCACTGCCCTGTGCCTAGTACCTAGTACCTCCTGTCCTGTTTTCAACCTTTTGCCTGTTTTTTTGGAATAAATCAGTTAAACCCTTTTTGGAGTCTGTCCTGAGAGTCACTCTGGTTCTGTCATTACAACATCAATAATCTGGATTTTCACAATAAAAGCACATTTTGTAGATCACAGTATTTTCTAGTCACACATTTCGAGCGGACTCTAAACGCCCTAAAGCCTTGGAGTCACTGAGGGGTTTTTGTGTGGCTTTAGCGCCCTCTGCTGCTCAAACAGAGGAATAAACGACAATCTGACTGTAAAAAGGAAACACATCAGCTCAAAACAAGGGTCACTGTTAGTCCTGGTTTAGTCCTGATCCTGGTAATTAATAACATTTATATGGGGAGTAAAAACGTGTTCCTCTTCATGGATAATGCTTTAGTCCTGTATGAACATGCACTTTCTCTGTGATAATCTGTTTATTATTTCACTCACATCGGTTTATAAGGAAACTTTAGCTTCAGAGGCTTTTTCTCTCACTCTGGGGACGACGTCTGCTCCTCTTAACCCCACCTGAACCCAGCACATTCTCTCCAGTTTGGCTTTACCCAAATCCAAAAGCTCATTGAAAAAAGCAACAGAAAAGTGACAAAAAAATGACAACGAAGCAATGAAAAGAAAGTCAAAAAAGTGACGACAACATGGCTTGGCGATACCTGTAATTTTGGATTCGATCCGATACCAAGTAATACCTGGAGCAAAAGAGTCGATATTGATCCGATACCGATACTGCAAGTATTATTTTCAAGTCTTCTATATTCTAGCTTACATGAACACAAAGGGCCATTTAACAAGGCAGGTGCTTTATAGCAAGTGCAAAATGAAAATACAATTTGCAATTTTCTAAGTATAATGTGTAAAGGAACACAATGTGACATGTATGGAAACAAATCCACACATGACTCTGCTGCTAATCCACTTTTACATTAGTTTATTAGTTTAGTTTATTTTATTTGAAAAGGAGGGACAATACATATTAATGAACATTTTCACAAATGTAAATATGCCAGATTATAGCCTTAGGCTAATTTCCATCTGCAGACCCCTGGCAGGTTGGTGTTAAGCATAAGTTAGTAAAACATACAGAGACACTATATACAGACTATGTACAGAGAGACAAGGACGAGTACAGTGACTTGTGTCACTTGTTAGAACAAACAATAAAAGAGTGGACATCAAAGGACAATATAGAAAAACAGTAACGGAAAAGCATCGACTGTATTGCACAAACCCCAATATTGCACATAACCTGACAGACCTATATTGCACTGACCCATATTGCACCATTCTAAATTTCACTGACCCGCATTACACTAACCCCCATTGTATACCCATGCCCAACAGACTCCCATTGCACAGCCCGTATGACACTGATAATTGCATCCCCTTTTGTAACTATCATTATTAACTAAACATGATCACATGTTTGTGTGTCCCTCAGCCACACTTTTAAATGACTCCTAAGTGTGACTTATTTAGCACTTGAGCAAACACTTGGTAAATGACCCATAATCATGATTACACACTCCCATGGAGCTGCCTTCACCAGATCAATGCTCTATTTTCACTTGTTGCAAATCATATGTTTAATCCAGCGGAGTCCCTGCCTGACTGCTTACAGTAGATGTCTGATTATATGAAACTTCTGCAAAAAACAAACTAGGCTTCCTACCAGTCAGTCAACAAATCTATCTGGACACTTTACATGCACAGAACATTTGACTGTCTCCTCGCTGTTACGCTGAAATAGCTCCAGGCCGAGCCGGGCCATGTTTGTTCTGTTTACTGTGGACGAGGAGAGAGCATGGAGAGGGAGCAGCTACAGCACATGCAGGGGGAAAGGGGGCGGGGCACATGCAGGGGGAAAAGGGGCGGGGCACATGCAGGGGGAAGAGGGGGCGGGGCACATGCAGGGGGAAGAGGGGGCGGGGCACATGCAGGGGGAAAGGGGGCGGGGCACATGCAGGGGGAAAATATAGTATTCTATCAGAAAATACACAAGTATTAGTTTAAATGAAAGGATCGATATTTGAGCTTGAGGATCGATACTTTAAAAACACACAATTTTGTGGAGAAGATCAAACACCTGCAGCTGGAAACAGATGAAACTATGGTTTCTTACGATGTAACAGCACTGTTCACATCGGTTCCAACCTCAGCAGCAGTCACAGCGGTGAGGAAGAGACTGACTGAGGACAGCACTCTAGCGGATAGGACACAACTCACTCCTGACCACATTTGCCAACTACTGGAGATCTGCCTTAGCACCACATATTTCCAGTTCAGGGGCAACTTCTACAGACAGATTCACGGCTGTGCTATGGGTTCTCCAGTTTCACCCATAGTGGCTAACCTCTACATGGAGGAAATGGAGAAGAATACCTTTGCCTCATACCCAGGTAACAAACCCAGCCACTGGCTCAGATATGTAGATGACACGTGGATCAAAATTAAAGAGAAGGAAGTGGCACGTTTTACAGATCACATCAATGCTGTGGACCCTAACATTAAATTTACTCGGGAGGGACGCTAAGGAGAAACAACTTGCCTTTTAGATTGTAAAGTTATCATAGGGGAAAACGGACACCTGCAGACAGAGGTTTACAGGAAGGCAACACATACTGACCAGTATTTGATGTTTGACTCTAACCATCCACTCCAACACAAAATAGGGGTCATTAGGACACTCAGACATAGAGCTAAAGAGGTGCCTACCAGTGCAGAAGGAAAGACCAAAGAGGAGCAACATGTCCAGAGAGCCCTCTCAGACTGTGGCTATCCTAACTGGTCCTTCACTAAAGCACAAAGGGCAGGAAGACCCAAAGAGCAGGACAGACAGACTACAGAGCCCAGAAGAAAGGGAGTTGCCAGTGCCGTATGTAGCCGGGGTATCAGAGAAACTTCAGAGAATCTTTAAACAGCACAGGATTCCAGTGTACCACAAACCTGTGAACACACTGAGACAAAAATTAGTTCATCCCAAAGACAAAACTCCGAGCCACAAACAAAGCAATTTGGTTTATTCTATTCGATGCAAAGAAGAAGAATGCAAAGAACATTATATTGGAGAAACCAAACAAGTCTTACAGAAGAGACTTTATCAACACAGAAGAGAAAGCACAAGCGGCCCTCAGTCGGCTGTGCACCTTCACCTTAAAGCCTCCAACCACTCCTTTGAGGACGGGGAGGTCAACATTTTAGCTAAAGAAGAACGTTGGTTTGAAAGAGGAGTAAAATAAGCTATTTTTGTCAGAAAAGAAAATCCCTCCATGAACCGAAATGGTGGGCTAAGATTTAACCTTTCTGCTTTTTACTCCAATCTGCTTCGGGGAAAACCGACAGGACACGGCCAGTCCAAGAAGACGATACCTCAGCTAACAAAAGAACAATAGGCAGGTAATTAGCAGTGATCATCTATGAATAGGACAGGACTGACCGATACTGGGGGAGCAGGTCGTTACAGACGCTCTACTTCAAAGGTGTTTACCCACAGGTGAGAGTAGCTGTGATTAGAGGGGAGGAGCCGGGCCAACTCCTCCCAACTGGTCTTTATCTACGCTGCGTGCCAGAGTGTAACCTTGTTCACTGACGAAGCCTTTTGGATGAGAGGCGAAACGTTTGGAGACCTCAACTACCAAGTACAGAAGATGACTCAAGTACCTTCTTTGAAACTGTATCCAGCAAGTAAATCCAAGAATTTTTTGAAATTAAGTATCAAATAAGCTTCAAAATATTCCACCTACTCAATATGGGTTCTATAGGATCGTAAGGAGACTGGCAGTGGTAACTCAATTATGAGCTTAAAGAACCCTCCAACCACAATTGATACACGGACAACGACATAAGAAAGAATGGAATCTTATTCAAATATTGAACATGTAAATTAACTAAAAAAACATGGGCATGAACAAAAAAATCTTATTTGCCAATAAACATCAATCATCAAAAAACATTCCAGTGTAAATCAAATGGCTTGTAAAAAAAACTAATTCGCACACTACGAACTCATGATGTGTCAACGACAACACCACGCACATGGAGGGTTAGCTTAGACCTCACATGCAAGTGCATTAGCTTAGTAAGCGCATGTGGGTGCGCTAGCTTGTTTTTTTCAGAGCAACCACGGCTAACGAATCATTAGCAGCTTATAACAATCACATTGTTCACAAAATAACAAATCCTGACTGGTTTTATAGCTCTACCTTACTTCCAATCACATTTCACGATCGCAAATGTACAACACTCACCAGGATTTTCTTCAACAAAAATACATATTCCAATCCAATACTCAACAGGTTACAACAGGACTCCACAACAACTTCCACAACACCGTTGTGCATCTATAAAACAAATGTAATGTTCAAAACCATGCTTTCAAAGAGCTATTTACTCGACACAGGGAGAATGTACAGAGAAATTTACCTCACTCCGTGCAGACAGATGCGTGACAGAAAGCTACCTAGCTCTGAGCAGGGAGTTGCCGTGAGCAGCGCTGCGGTGCATTCACGGTACATGGGAAAAAACAAACTCAACCAAAAAACGTAACATTCGAAGTAAAAAGATAAAATAAAATAATACTTTGATGATAAAATAACTTGGGTTACACTGAGCCTCCGTCTCCTGGGTTACGAAGGTGATGGGGCAAACATCAGGCAGCAGCTCATATAAAGCATGGGCTTCACTGCAGTAAACACTGTAATCCTAAATGTCGGGGATAGAAACTGAATCATACTGTAATGGAAAGTAAATACGTTAACGACAAACAGCTGCGACAAAGCCATAAAATGAAGAAACATGCTCCAGATGTTGGACTAACTGAGACTTATCACATCATTCCCACAGGATTCTTCTCAAAGGTCACTTTCAAAGCTTTCTCTCACATATGATTGATCGTCCTAAACAATGTAAGGTTACTAATATCCACACAACATTCCTAACTACGCTAATCTAAACAACAGCTCATTTACTGCAGTCCAAACAAATCCACCTTTTTTCAAACTGTAGTATTTAGTGCAGATCTGAAGTGGATTAACATCATTATGTGAAGAGTTCTATGGATAAGATAGATCAGAGTTATATCAGTGATGTTCAGCAGAAGTGTCACATTGATATCTCTAAATGTAATAGTTTTCCCTGTTCCCCTTAAGGGTTAAATGTGTGCTGCGGTGACAGAGGGCGGGGCTGCTCATGTGCCTCAGGTAAAGAGTGTGTGTTTCCGCTGCAGTGTCAGAAAGGTGCGGCTGAAGGGGATATTACGGGACGGCGGGTCACAGCCGGACTTTCCTCTAAAGGCTCCAAAACACTTTTTCACTTTGTCATCGTCAAACGGCAGAAACCAGGGAGAGTCCGACAGAGGAAGAGGAGACGCTTCAGAGCCCACACTCAGGTGAGGCTTTGGAATAAGACAGAGCTACAGGGCGTTTACAGACACACGCTCATCAGGAAGGAAACACTTCATCATTATATATTATAATACATTTAAGCTGCGAGTCACAGGAAACCTTCAGCTGAGAAACAACAGGCAGATTAACCAAGAATGGACTAATGATGAGCTAATGCCTGCACATATACTGGACTGTTCTATTCAGGAAGATTAAACAGACGAGACAAGGAAACAGTTAAACAGTGAGAGGACATTTAGACGGCTTTAACGTAAGAACGTGTCATTAATGAGGCCCAATGTATTTCCAAACATTTATTAGTTTCTTTTAACTTGAAAAAAACTGCAACAGGAAAATGTTCACACTAAGTCAGTGATTACAAACCTTTTTTGTCTTGCGGACCCTTGGACCTCTCAGTGGTCGTCCGTGTTCCTCTTACCTCAAGGGCGTTACAGTTTATTTAGAAAGCAGTCACTTAAAAGTGCTATTTGTGAGTCAGAAGACAATGTTGTGTTCAAAATAAACCTATTTTGATAGGAAAATGTGTGAACACTGTGTTATTTTTAGCTGTGACTGGACGAACAGGAAACAGTGGGAGCGGCTCAGCGGCTCTGCTCGACTGCATTCCTCACCACACTCCTTCAGACGCACTTTGACTCCTCACAGGTTCAGACACATATTTCCTCTGACTGTTTATAAGAAGCACTTCACACACACACACACACAGAAACACACGCACACACACACACCCTGTATAACACACACACACACACACACACACACACATGTTTTCTGTGTGTGTGCGTGTTGTGTGTGTGTGTGTGTGTGTTTATACAGGGTGTGTGTGTGGACGGAGCGTTAATCAGAGTGGGAGAGAGAGAGAGAGAGAGAGATTAACAAGAAAACAGTAACAAGTTTTAATCAGTGCAAATCCTGACATTGGTGGATTTAAAGTAATAAAATGTTGGAGACTTGTTTGTGGCCAGTTCAATAAATGATGAGCTGGTGATGAAAACATTTTTATTATTTTACTTAAAGTGCAAATGACAGGATTTAATGCTTTTGTAAATATGACTTATTTTGTTTCAGTGAAGCAGCCATTTTACTGAATAAATGTTGGGCAGAAGTTTTTTTTATCAGAATTTTTAAGCTGCTGACAGGAAGTGACATAGATAAAGGTAAAGTTCAGTTTGACTTATTTCCCACAGGTATAAGATGGTCGGCACGGCACAGTTTAAAATGGTTTGCAAAAGAAAACATAAAAACCAAGGCACTCCTCCCACATCATAATTCTCTATTTACATTTAAACAGCCTTTATTCTGCTGAGCTGATGAAACTTAAAATCTTAAAGTGCATCTGACACATTAGACACAGTTTCTGCTAAAACACAGTTAACACGATTATATTTAAGATTTTGCTAAAGATTATTCCCAGTTTTCTTTAGTTTGACCATTTTTGTGATGTTTATGTTTTCACTTCCTTATTGGACACGACAGGAAGTGACATCGAAGAAGGTAAACAATTTTAAACTGTTGCCGTGCAACCATGTTAAGTCAATGGGAAATGAATGAGTCAAACTGCTATGGAATGTTTCCTTCTTTTATGTCACTTCCTGTCAGCAGCTTTAAACATTCAAATAAAAATAACTTTTCCTGCCCAACATTTCTTCATTAAAATTGCTGCTCCACTGAAAAAAATGATAATATGGAACTGATGTGATCCATCTAAATAAGTCATATTTTCAAGAGCATTAAAATCTGTCATATGCACTTTAAAACATAATGCTGGTTTCCTATTTATTTATTTATTTATTTATTTGAGCAGTAAGTCTGCTCAAAGGGAGTGGGCCGAAGCAAAAAGCTTATAAGCCCCACCCCAAAATTAAAAACAATAATTTGTACATTAACAATCAAAGCAAGGAACGTAATGCACGATAACAAATCATAAACAAATCATAACAAGGGAACATAAGGCAAGGTTACAACAAATAACACGTATCTGCTCCAAACAAGCCTTTGTCAAGAAGTGAAATGGTTTGCCTTCATCTATGTCACTTCCTGTCAGTGTCCAATAAGGAAGTGAAACTATAAACATCACAAAAATGATCAAACTAAAGAAAACTGGGAAACATTTGGAGCAAAATCTTGTGTTAATTGTGTTAACTGTGTTTTAGTATAAATTGTGTGTAATGTGTCATCTGCACTTTAATAGTTTTGTGAGTAAATCAGGCTGTGTTACATTGTTAAATACTTGTTTTATTATTTGATTTGACCTTATCACGTTCATAACAGGAAGTTGATGAAGTTGCTCTGTCCAGTTCATATTCAACACTGCCTTGCAAACTTCATGCACTTCAAACACTTTGAGAAAACACACACTCCACTCAAGTGTTAGTGCGTGGTGTGGGGACAGGGCATTGTCAAACCAGGAGTGGCTTTGTGCTTAAAGAGGGAGGGATTTGATCCTTTACTTTCAGGCCTTTATTCACCAACAGGACTTAAATAACTGTGTCTGTACAGTGAGGTTCTGATTCTGCATCTGCTGTGCTGGGCTTTTAAATGCTGAAATACCTTGAGCCTTTATGTCCCAGTATCTGTCGCCTCGCTCTTGATTTCTGCAACTGACTGATAGATCAAGACGTATTTCAGAAGTGGGAAGTTGAATAGGATGTCTTAAAGTACAGTGGTTCATCACCTTAGGCCAGGCAAGGCAAGGCAAGTTTATTTGTTAGGCACAATTCATACACGAGGGCAATTCAATGCTTCACAAGTTGCAACAAATTACAAGAAACAGTTAAAATCAATCATAAAACAACAACACAAGTTAATCAATTACAGTAAAAGGCAAGGAGTGCAGATAAAATTACTTCAGTTTTCATATGCACGGGTAAAAGGTGTTTTCAGCCTGGAGTTTGATTGTCAGAGTTGAGGCCTGTCTCACATCCTCATAGATCCTGTTCAGGATTTTCAGCTGACAATGAAGCTGAAACGCGCCACCGTGTTTATTTTGCTCTGGGAACCAACCGGAGACCCCTCCTGAGTTCTCAGCCCGAGATGGTTCATTACGGCCTCTTAACATGTACAGAGATGTACTTTGGTGCTAAACATGAAAAGACTTGTAACAAGCAGAAGCTGTTTAAATTCTATTTCTGAGTGACAGGGAAGCCAGTGCAGAGACCCGAGCAACTGGACTAATTGGTCCGTATTTCCTAGGTTTTTTCAGGATGCGGGCAGCAGCGTTCTGGATGTTCTGAGTCTAACAGTCGTTTAGACAGGCCAGTGAGCAGGCCGTTACAGTAGTCCTACCGCTGGAGACAAAATGGCATGGATAGTCTCTATAAGTCTGTTTTGACACTATTCCTCTGATCTTGCAATGTTCTTCAGGATGGTAAAAAGCTGATTGATGTTATGCTTTGATGTGGCTGTTAGTTCAGGTTGAGTCCATGATTTACTCCTGATATTCTAACCTGATTTTCTTGGTTTCAGAGCGAGAGACTCAAGGTGACTGATAACACTTTGTCTTGTGTCTTGTGGCCAAAGACCATGATTTTTCAGTTTTTGGTCTGAGTTTAGTTGGAGAGAGTTGTTTTGCATCCACAATGATCTGTTCGATGCCAGTGACAGGAGTACTCTACATGGCCATGTTCACCTGCCGTCAGTGACACGTTAGATTTGAGTGTCATCTGCGTAGTTGTGGTACGCACAGGTTTGCTGTTATTAGCTGCCCCAATGGAAGCATGTACCAGTTGAATAAGGAGGGTCCCAAGTTGACCCCTGAGGGACTCACAGGTCATGGAAATTTTGTCTCGCACAAGTTGCCAATTTCGACAAAGTACTCCTATCTCGAGATTAGGACTTGAACCAGTTTAGAGCAGTACCAGAGATTCAACCAGTTTTCAACTGTGAAGTTAAGATCCTGTGGTCCACTGGTCAAAGAGGCAAGCGCTCAGGTCCAGCAGAAAACTAAAACTGAAGACCTTACTGCGTTGGTGTTCATACGTTATTTTGTCACCTTTGTCATGGAGCTTGTTTCAAGTGCTGTGGTGGGGCCTAAATCCTGACTGGAAGTATTCAACACATTGATTAGCTAGGAGAAAGTAAGTGGCTTGTTTGATTATTACTTTCTCGGACTTTTCCTTAAAAACGTAGGTCTTGTACTGGGCCTAGTTGTTCAGTACCTGGGATCAAGGCTGACTCTCTTTTAGACAGAGGGATTAATGACCGCGGTTTTCAAGGCTTTGGAAATGCTCCAGTCTCAAATGAGATGTTAAACTAACTGAACAAGTTGTGGGTAACAAGTGTGTAAGCACAGACTTCAGAAATCTAGTGGGAATTCATCAAGCACCATGTACATTGAACTCAGACGGAGATACCTCTCGATCGTCTTTTGTCAGTAAAGGAGTTGAAATGTGTTCAGTCAGGATGTCTACCTGGTGCAGGTGTTGGTATTTGTGTATGTGGAAATTATGTTTTTTATGCTTGGATTATATTCATAAAAAATATTGCAAACTTCATTGCACTTTAGAGTAGGATTAGTTCTAGGGCAGTGAACTGAGTTAGTTATCTGTTTACTGTGGAAAACAGCACGAGAATGTTTCTACAGTGCGATGATTTTAGAGAAGAGAAGTATTTCTCCTTTCTCCACGCAAAATCTGGTTGAACTCACAAAAGCACTTCTTTGTATATCTCACAATGACTGGAGCTTTGACTTGGCCATTTCTTTTGGTTTTCGGCACTCCTTTTCTGTGCCTGACGAATCTTACTTCTCCAAGGTGCCTTTTGTCTATTTGTTAACCATTTTTACCTTGACAGGAGCAATAGTATCCAAACATTTAAGACGCATCTTGATGTATAGAGTCCACAGATTATCACATATTTGAACATGGAGGTTTTCAATCTGATCATTTACCATAAAATGTGTCCTTGTTGTTCATTTAGTGTCTTCTTTGAATAACTCCAGGCCCCAACACTGTTTTGGCTGTAACCAGACAAGTCAAAAAAGACACAAATGATCAGAGATAAGACATCAACACATTCCATTTGATATATTAACACCTTTTGTAATAACTTGATCTAGAGTGTGACCTTTGTTGTGGGTCGCCTCACTCACGTGCTGAGTTAAAAAATTATCAAAGAAACACATTAAGTTCTTTTGCATGCCTGTCATTGGTTCACATCCACATGCACATTAATCCCTGAAATGACCAAAACAATCACAAAATCGTGCATATAACATTGAAGTAATTCATGTGATGATTATCTTTATACGCAGCAATAAAGCCTGTACTTGTACCTTGTGCCAGCCAGTCGATCTGAATCCGAGGTGATGTGATGCGTTGCTGTCGTCGGTTATGATCCAGTTAAATCTTATTAACTGCTGTGATTTTCCAGTTGATATCAGAAAAGTGTTGGTGAAGGGATGTTAAGGGCCGGTCACGCAGTAAAATTTCCTCTTCAGGGTTCCACTTGTGTTTTGATGGAACATATGTCATTTCTCAAAACGGCTGCAATCCAGGGAAAGTTGCTGGAATGAAGCGAGGCTAAGGATGAACATACCAACATATCTGTACAAAAAGACAGGTGTGATGTGAGTTGGAATTAGTTTCATGAGTCCAAAGTCCATTCCTGAAGGTGTTGGTTCGTCCCTCGCTTCCAGTCACTTTCTGTCTCAATGATTCACTCATTACGACTCTCAGACCGAGCCTCTGGCGATATGGACCAACACCACGTAGTTCTCAGAGTCTCAAACGGAAACAGGCAAAGGAGAACTCAGGGGGCAGACCGAGCCGGACCACCATGGGCCCCACGTGTGAGTACGATGCTTTATTCATTTATTTATTTACACCAGTGTTCCTTTATTCAATGCAACGTTGGCCTTCGTCAGGCAAAGATGTTTTTTCATGAATGAGAAACCATCTGCGAGCCAACGCCCTATGATTTATTTAGTAGATGGGTAGGGAGGGAAGGGAATCTTATTTGTTTTATAGCGCTTTTTATTATTGACACAAGTCACACCGCCAAGCGCTTTCACATGAAAGGGAGGGGGTTCATTTCACTCCATGCGATGGTGGTAAGTACATTGTGTAGCACGTTCCCTGGGGAGATCAGACAGAAGCGAGGCTGCACACCATCTGCAACGGGCCCTAATGCCACCACCAACCACTCAAAAGCATTGGGTTGAAGTGTCTTGCCCGAAGGACAACGACAGTCTGATACTGCAGGACGCGGGATTCGAATCCCTGACTCTCCTTCATGAGACGACCTGTCTCCATCGCACTGTCGTCCCATGAGACATCATTGACTCTTGCACACACCATATCAGTACGCTTTAAGTCCTTAAATGCTGAAAGAATCCAGGGGAAGAAAAAACATGACCAGAAATAGAAAACAGTCTCAACTTCATAAGAGAGAGCAAAATAAATAAATGAATAATATATAAAATATGAACAGAAGCTGAAACACCTACTTGTTCTAAATCTATTTCAGCATTTTGTGCCGCTCTGAGTAACTGCATTTGCCTGAATGTGGCAGAGACGTGAAGTTTGAATAGGTTCTGGTTATTTGGCAAAACAAAATTTAACACAAGTTTTGATATAACTCACAATCTTTAATTTTGTGGGGTTAGGATAGGGGATAAAAAATTCCCGTGAAACTATTGTATTTACATGACTGAGGTTCACGGTATGGGGATTCTATCGGAATCTTGTACGAGTATAAAGTGTACGATCAGGATACGAACTGCAATCAGAAGATTACCAGAAATAACTAAAATGATATGCAATATACTCTGCATGAAGTTTACTAAAAACATTTGAAGTAAATACATTTTCTTTAATTCATTTTAATTGAGTTTAAAGGGCAAATTTCAATAAATCCGTGATCTTTTGCAATCTTAAAATGACGTTTTAAAATCATTGCGTTGTCTGAGACTGGTTACGCAATGAAAATGTCTCGGCAATTTAATTTAGAAGGATATGAGTTGCATTCATATAACAAGAATATAAGAGAGGAGGGGGAGTTGGCTCTGTGTACTGTAAGTCTTGATTTGAAGCTGTCGATGGGTGGCATGACATACTGCCTGTTCAATAACTAATGAGTGGCATACTGTGGAAATAGAAACGAACGTAAAAAATATTATTGTTGTGTCATGTGTTTATCGAGCCCCTGGTGTTAATGTGGAGACCTTCACGAGAGAGTTAGATACAATTCTAGAGCATTAAACGATTAGCAAATCTACATCATGTTGTGGAGACTATAACATTGACCTTTTTAGTTTGTCCACAACAAAATCAACATCAGATATTCTTGATGTTAATGTACGTTAGGGACTCCGTTCCACTATAACTAGGCCCACACGAATTAACCATTGGACTCTGCCACCACTCATCGATAATTATTTCGGATAGTAGGGGAACAGTTAAAGTGGTATTCTTATAAATGTAATCGACATTTCCGATATATTCTTAATTTCCTCATAGGTGTGAGTTCAGAAAAAGAGGATGCTGAAACTGTAAGATTACGAT